>JAJHJA010000936.1:0-293626 GCA_021202915.1 Heliconius himera
TACGACTGGGAAAGAGATAGCAATACTTTTGTATATAAAAATAATAACTGAATTACATAACATAATACTCGAAAAAAATACTTTAAAAGTAGGTTAAAAATACTTGTTTGTGCTTAAATTGCAAATATCTTTCGTCTCTTTTTCTCATCCTACAAAAGACAGAGACAGTATGAAAATACGTTTTCTTAAGAATATTTGTTTTTAAGCAAAAATTATGTGAACATTCTTAATGGAATTGATTTCTTTAATAGGAATTTTGTAAATAATGTAATGGAGAAATGATACTTGATGTATTTGTATATAAAGTTTATAGTTCCTTGACTTTGGGTCGTTTTGGAACTATGGCTTTAGTATTATACGGTGCATTATGATGATGGAGAATGTTTTATACGTAATGTTGTTGAGAAATAAAGTATTTTGATCAGATTTTGCTTTGTTTTATTTTTTAAGATGTATTTTGTTCTTATCTGAACTCTAAACTGTCATTATTTAGCAATAAATTTTACTCACTTTAATTTCCACATCCCATTATTTTCAATGAAATATCTAAATTTCACCATAAACGAAATATCTAAATTTCAAATACAGTCAACCCTCCTATAACGCGGTACTCTCAGAGCGCGGTTTCCATATAACGCGGAGCTGAAATTGCGACAGCCCTCCTATAACGCGGGTCTCTTACAACGCGGTTTCCGTTAAACAGCATCCCATAAGTTTCTTCCGCGCAGCCTTTGAATGGCTCTAGTACTCTTCTCTCCAATGTAAAGATGAATTAAGAAGAGAAGACATTTTGCCCATTAAAAGAAGACGAGTTAGGCGACTCATATCTGACAGCGAAGATGAGTGTTGAAAGATTACATAGTTTTACAAAAGTCTTTCTTATTTTACTTGGAAAATGGTTTTTTAGTTTAATTTTTGTTTCGTTTTTTTGTATTATTTTATTATAAAATATTAATTAAAATAATTTATTAAATAAACATTCAATTAAAATAATTTATAATTTATTTAGAAAACGTATAAAAAATTGAACGTAGCGGGACTCGAACCCGCGCCTCCTGGAAACCGACCAGGCGCAATGACCACTAAGCAATATGTTGAACGTATATGTTCTGAGACACGCGCCTGGTCGGTGTCCAAGAGGCGCGGGTTCGAGTCCCGCTACGTTCAAATTTTATATTTTTTCTAAATAAGTATTTTTCTTTCCTAAGTGTGGAATAACACTTTAAAAATGTTTAAAAAAAATTATAATTTATCTTGTCTTTGAAATTATTGGTCTCCATATAACGCGGTACGAATGATGTGATTTGTACTAATTTTGAGTCTCCTATAGCGCGGTTTCCATACAACGCGGTAGACGGTTTCCATAGAACGCGCTACGAATTAGCCTAGTTTGTATGGTTAAATCCGACTTTCTTATAGCGCGGTTTCCGTATAACGCGGTACGCACTCACCGCGTTATAGGAGGGTTGACTGTACATATATTATTAAATTTGCTTGAGAACCCCATATATGTGCATTTTGAAATCTGAAGCAAATAGAAATAAAGGCTTTTGTTTAGGTTTGGTGAAATTGATGGTGATATTAATGGTGTATGCAGATAATGTATCTTTCAAACACTGTTTTAAGTCTAATTGGGATTATTAGGATTAAATTTGCAAATAATATGCAAACAAATTTTAATCTCTTAAAATATAATTTTAGCTTAAAAATTGTCTTATTTTGCTTAAAGCGCCATCTGTGCTTCTAACTGAACTAAATTTCAAAGTTTGCCACTGCACAACAGATGGCACTTAATAAAAAAAAACAATAACACAGAGTCCAGTAGTGGCGCAGGGGCACAAAGTGTGCCTTTAAATCAAAAGATTGTGGGATTCCCACTCGAGGAAATGAAATATTTATTTACATTTATAAATATTTGTTTCATTTCTTCGCTCTGGTGTCGAGGGAAAAGCGCGGCGTTGAGTTCCGCCACTCAACACGCAATACCTCCAGAAATTGGCGGAAAGTGAGGAAAGGAGTGTCTTAACACTAGGTTCCCTTTGCCTACTCTGCTGTGTCCGGGATACAGTGTAAAACTGAAAAATAAATAATAATAATAAAACAATATTTATAAATTTATATTGAAATATTTTAAATTTTATATTATTATAAGATTTATAAAAACAATTAAATAAATTCATAGTTTAATGGTTATAAATGTGTTTATTAAGGGTTCTACAAAATATAAGGAGTAGTTTATTCTATTCAACACTAGATGGCACAGGTCTTTAAATAAAATTTATTTGAAATGCTCCATTACGTTTACGTTTCAGGCATTAAATTAACACATAAGATATATAAATATTAATTTGTTAAGAACAATTTTTATTATTATAATTTACTATAAAATAAATAACAGTCAGACATATTGTCTAACTCAATAGTTAAGCATTTCAAAGCTAAAATAATAAAAAAACACACACACAAAATTAAAATTAAAAATGACTCTAAAAGTAATTGAACGGTCAAACAAAAAAAAGCAGCCAACCAAGTTATTTAGACGTAACCCGCCCTTGGATTCCTACAAGGGCAATTATAAGGGCAAATTAGTCATTAGCAAGCATCAACGCTCGGAAGTGCTTGGAAGTTCAGTACTAACGTGAATTTATTATCGAAGTTATGGTTATATTGCTTGGATGGTATACATTGCTGGTTCCCTGGAAGAACGTTTTATTTAATATTTTAAGCAGCTTCACGCTATATCCTGCATATCGGGGTAGGCAGGAGGGTTAAGACACTCCGTTCCCAAAGATGATCATTAGTGTTTGTAATTTTCATTATTTGGCTAGAGTATGACGGCTTCAAGTAAAACAAAATATAATTGACATTGACGAACTAAAACATTATTTTTCACATTTGTTTTAATAGAATTTACAAAAAGATTTTTAATTATTTTCAACCACTTTTGTAAAGTGTTATTCCACACTTAGGAAAGAAAAATACTTATTTAGAAAACGTATAAAAAATTTGAACGTAGCGGGTGTCTAACCCGCGCCTGCTAGAAACCGACTAATTAAGATTTTTAATTATTTCTATACATATATATATATCAAAGCCTATGTTTAATTAATACGATTAATTAAGAATCGCTTATAATATCTTTTTTTGTTATTTTATATTTCATATAAAGGTGATTTCATCGTCGTGGCCTAACAAGGATAATTTGTTGAGTTGAGTTGTGCCAAGGGCAACTTCCATCGTAAGTACTTCCAATGGGTTTACATCTTAACATGATGTAGTAAAACCTATAGCCCTTATCGATAAATTAATCCAACACAAAAATAATTATTCAATTCGAATTAAGAGTTCTTGATATTAACGCGTTTAACCAAACACAATACAGCTTTATATATTAGTAGATATAGAAGCAACAAGCAATGTATTTCACCCAAAATTCAAGTTACGTTCATAATAAATTTCGAGTAGGAGTATTCCACATCGCCCGAGGGCTAAAGGGTGAATGGTAGGGCGAAGACACATTTCCGTATCCGTTTATTGTTATTTGGAAGCTCTTGCTAATATTTCAATTACACTTTACCACTTTTAATTTACATTTTCAGTATTTCTTGTTAGGAAATATGTGGAGGCAATCAGAAAGTATTTGAATGCGATGATTTTGACTTTAAATCCTATTTGTTTTCAGCTTTAAGCTGTATCCCGATTATGGCAGGCCAGAGAGAGAGAGAGAGAGAGAGAATTTAGTGCAGGACACTGCGTGCTCCGCTTACCGCAATTATTTTTAGACATTGCGTATTAAGTGGCGGGTGGCTTGACGCTAAGTTTTTTTTGGCTACAGCGGAAAAATAAAATTAATTCCATCGAATAGGGATTGAACCCCTATCCACCGTGTTTACAGTCCGAAGCTTCCCCACTGGGCCACTATAGAGAGAGGAAGAGAAGAGGGAGAAATAAGGAAAATAGCAAATTACTTCGTATTGCCTTACTTAAATATTTAACACAAATCATCCTTGTTTTTAATAGAGCTAAAGTCTAATAAAAATCATAAAAATGATTTGATATAAGAAAGGGAAGCTTAGTTCAATACTGATTGACTGATAGAATTTATATATCGTCGGCTTATAGTGTAAACCTGCTAATGCCTTTCAAGCAAATTCTCAGGAGAGACAAATACTTTTTGAAAAACTGAGTCTGTATGTATTGAAGATTTTTGTTGATTTGTATGATAGAAAATTCTTCTATATGATATAAAATAAAGGTCAAGGCGGTATATGTTTTGTTTATTCAGTTTTATTAATACGACCTCGCAGTGGATTGTCTGACTCGCGATGGCGTTGACACCAGAACGAAGAAAAAAAAATATAAATGTAGGTAAATAAATATTTCATTTCATCGAGTGGAGATTGAACCCACAACCAGTCGATTTCACAGTCGTACTTTGTGCCACTGCGCCACGACTGGCCTCTAGATGACACATTGTACCTTTTGGGCACGATTATGTTGATTTGTAACAATATAATTATGTAATAAAATATAAGAAATTACTTGTAATAATTGTATTTTCATGAATTTCGATAGCTATACGTAGCTTATGTGATAATAGAAATATAATATTCATCGTGCTCCGATGATCGAGCCAGGTCCTGAATATTATTTCTATGATCTGGACATATATCGGCATTGAGTCTCTAATATCTGTGAAATGGTCAGAAATTAAAAAAAAATGTGTTAAATTTCTCCGTTGTCAACAGAGAAATTTAACATATTTTTTTTAATGATTAAAGAAGAAAGATTTGTTATATTTATTTGTTTTTAAATAATTTGATATACGTACATAGTAAAATAGTTTTACTCATATAAGTGTTTGGTGACGCTGATGCACGGTAGAACTCGAATGAGTTTATGATTGCATCTTGAATTTGATATTACCCTATAATCATTTAATATTTAAATAAATAAATAAGATATAAAAAGATCACTTATAATTAGGGAACATTCACACTATAGTTCCGGTCACGGTTCGTTTTCGGTCCGATCGTATATTTTTGTATGAGAAATATATTTTTGTGTGATTGGATCGGAACGATAATTACAATGCTATCACTGCTTCCCATATATAGAAATATTTTTAACAGATTAACCGAGAACGAACCGTGACTGGTATTATAGTTTGGATCCTTCCTAACTTTAGCTATTGTTAAGATTTTCTGGGAAAAACATACTGACCGTTCCACTTTTTAATATAACATAAGCGAAAATTAAATAACGGCTTAAAAATATATATTAAAGTATATTTACAAACGACAGGCCTTACTAAGTAAATAAAATGAAAAAAAAAGACGCGATCGTGGCTATCGATAGATAGATTTTAATGAAAAGTTCTATAATTTTCTTGAAATCTAAAAAAATAAATAAAAATCATAAGTTATGTGATCTATAAAGCTTTTAATGTAGTAGTTGAAGGCTGTATATTTTTTTATACTATAGGTAAAACCAAAATTGGGCTACGAAATAAACTGCACATATTAATTCAACATTACCGTTAAAATTAGGCGAAAAGAGAGAAACGAAATGTCTGAGCACTAGGTTTTCTTTATCTACACTGCTATTTGCCGCAAATTTTACCTCATGTGAACTTTGAAAATAAAAAAAAATGGTGTGGTATGTTCCAATTAAAAGTGTTTTCAAGAAACATAAGAGATCTTGACTCCACTAGATGTAGAAAATGCCAAAGTTCGTTATGCGATTTTCATTACTCCTCACTATTTTTGAGATGTTACCTGTTGAGTGACGGAACTCAACGCTGCGCTTTGTCTACCGGAGCGAGAAAATAAAAATAGCTTTAAATATAATTGTCGGAGGAGCTTAGTTTAAAATGGAGAATTGTAACATTTTAATATAGTACTAACATTCAAACTCAAAAACACAACGTTGGATAATAAAATAAGAATACTTCAACAAAAAAAAAAACTCGAACAAATCTAATACCAGTTAAACGCTAATCGACGTCCCTGAGTGCCAATAAGCTACAAACACATACCTACTTAACTAAACTAATTCAAATACCCACATACATTAACTAACTATACAATCAAAATACGTATAGCTATACGTGCGTGCAATTTTACCTTCAGTAACCTTTAATTGTGTTAAAGATTTGGGTAACAGTCCTTACTTTTGACGATCGATTGCTCCCACAAATTCTATATGCTATGAAAAATCCCTTAACACTTTGGGCTTAGGGGTGAAATTTGTTTATAGGGGTGTTTTGCGAGAGAGGGATGGAAAATTGGGCCGGTTGATGCTATAGGGGGTGGCGCTATAACAGCGACGCCCCTAAACTAAGGGAAGATGCCAGTTATTCCACCGAAGTGGCTCAAAACGCATGTCGGTCAAAACATTGTATATACTGTTACGAATATATTCTACAAATCTAATATTGTGTAATTAGCTTTGTTTTTGTGTTGTTTATTGTTTGTGATACAGGATGATTTTTGTTTGAGAGGTGAGTTTATTTAATGTAACTTTTTTTTTATTTTTTTTTGTTAATTTTTGTAAAGTCAATGGAGTAACGACCTAATGTCAGTTGTGCCAGATTTTCTAAGTAATTTTTGAGTAGTTGGACTTTTGTAAAATGACTTCAAACGGCTACGGTCTTATTGTATGATATGATTGGCTTGTAAATTTTATATGTTAACATGGGTTAGTTGAAATGTTTGCAACAACTTAAAGAAAAAGAAATATTACTTTATTATTATTATTGTTAAGTGCTACTCATCTCGCAATGTCACGAAAATTTGGCCGAAAGTAAAGAACAGAGTGTTTTAACACTATGCTTCGTCTTCCTACCGTAAAAGAGCACGGAGCGGTAATATGGTATGGTTATTTGATTATGGCGTTCCGAGCGTGCCAGTAGAGCACATATCACTTCCCCATTGTACGGTAAAAAAAGAGAAAATATCACGGAGCGGTTATATAAAGCATACTTAAGTTACCTATACGGAAAAATCAAGTTTGTCATCACTATAATTTGCTTTCCACCTATTTCGTAGACAGTGTTTATTAAAAAGCGAATATAATATGTTATATATTTAATAGAAAAAATATATAAAGTCAAAGCTGCTTACTCTTGTGTTTAAGCTACATTATTGTAAAATTTTATCCAAATCCGTTCAGTAGTTTTTGCTTGAAAGTGGAACAAGCATACATACTCACAAACTATCATATTTATAATATACTTAGTAAGATATTATAATTTTTCACATGAGAGATGTCTGTGAATGAAAACAAGATTGGCTTTTTGTTTTAAATTTACTATATTTAATAGTTTAAATTTTATTTATTTTAAAACTTATATGTTTTGTCATATGAAATGGAGAAGGAATGTCGTTGAACGTTTGTAACACGTACCTACATTTAGAAATGTAGTATAAATGACCTACTGTGATTTTTTATATTCTGTAAAGAGACGTGTTTGTACATAAAGATTATGAACAGAATCTTTCGAAAATCTTCGACTTGGCCTTTGTGGTCGAATAGAAGTAATTTTGTGTATGACACATGTCACTCTAAGTGCTACATCTAAACTATAGAGCATTCCTCGATAAATGGACTATTTAGCCCATTTTTTTAATGTTTGAACCAGTTTATGAAATTAGCGCGTTCAACCAAACACTTTCGCTTTATAATATAAATTTTTATATAAATTTTAACACGATTAAACAACATATTAACATGTCGTGTTAATGATATCCATCAAATGGTTTTAAGTTTTTAATTTTATACTTCTAGGCAATTATTTATAATGAGAATATTGAAAAAATATATAAATATGTATTCCAAAATAGACGTACGAAAACTACAACTACTAAGTAATTTTACATTATGTCAAAGATTTACAAAATGATTCGATAGAAAGCATTTTAGTAAAAGCCTAGAGGGACTTGACTTGAGCGACGCGACCGAACGTCGTTTTTTTAGTTTCACGTTGTATCCCGCGTATAGCACGATAGGCAGAGAGAATTTGGGAACCTAGTGTACTATAGTATACTCCGTTCCCATTAAGACACTTTAATTTCCCTCGTTTGCGGGTTTAAATCCCGATACGTTATAATTTTGCGAGTTGATTTTTAACAATAAATACATATATTTCCACTTTCATTCTAAAAATACCTAATATAGCTTGCCGTTTATTTTACATTTTGCATTGTGATGAGAAGAACATGATTTTATTTTTTCTCAAAATTTAAAAAAGATGTACATACCTATATAAATTGTACCTAATTAATATTTTTAATAATTTAGTAGGTATATATATACTTTTCATTGAATATTTATTATCTGTTAACTATTTGTTATAATCTGTGTGTATTTCACGGAACAAAATTAATAATATTGATAACAAAATGTAATTGTTAAAGTTGAACTAAAAATAATTCCTGATTTTTTAATAAAAAAGGCTATTCTTATACAAATTTCTAACAATAATAAAGATATAATCTATATAATATATTTTTAATAGGCATTTACACACATATTTAAAATTATCGTATCCGCGGGCTAAAGTTAGTATGACACCGGACCACCCCTAAAAAATGCCCTTAGGCCTCGAACTGTCATTCCTCCCTTATCATTTGAAACATACGTTATTCGTGTAATTAACTAATTTGAATACATTTATTAATTAATATCGTTTTGTTTTGATGAACCTTAAATTAATTTAATTTACGCTATTATATTTTTCTTTGACAGACTGTGGTTATTTGATAATATTGATATTTATTTGATTTTTTACTTTGATTATATGTGCAAATTTACGTTTGCTTGTCTGTTTGTTATTTTCTTATGAATTGATAAGAAATCTATTTTCTTTAAAAATAATATGTTTTATTGATAAATATTGTACCGTTAAACGTCTAATAATCTATATTTATTATACTATATGCCACTATGATATAACATAGTAGAGTCTATGGAAGATAAATTATTGTATATAAATAAAACAAAGCCAAGAAATTGACTTATAGATTTATAGAGTTAAAAATAAAAAAAAATATTTATTTTTACATATTGAAGACATTGGAGAGCAGAGAAAGTAAAAGACAGAATATTTCAGCTGCTCAAATGGCTATCGAAAAGGAAATTACTAAAGTAATCCTTTAAATCTTTTTATTACCATAACATTGACTTAATTACCGGGCTTTTAACATTGACTCGTTACATTGTAAAATTATATAAAATATCTTTTAAGGTGTTATGTAGCAGTGGTATAGTACTTGACTGTAAATACGGTGGTTGTCGGTTCGATTTCATTTGTGGGACCGATTATATTTAAATTAAATAATTAATTCTGGAGCCTTGCTTCGACACCAGAGCGAAAAATTGAAAATTTAAATAAATATTTCATTTCCTAGATCGGGGATTGAACCCACAACCAGTCGATTTTACAGTAGAGTAACATTTTTTTGCTTTTTTTTACAGTCTCACTGTTTTAAATTTAAATTATTTTTATATTACTCCTCTTTTGTGACAATGCGGTGTTGAGTTCTGTCGATCAACGTAGATCTTTTTGTAAATTGGGCGGAATATGAGAAATAGTGGCAACACTAATATCGCTTTGCCTACCTGGTTACGGATGCTGCTTTACTTTTGTATTTGTAGTTTTACATAAAATCACACTGATATTTTATTACAATATAATGAATAAAGTATAGTTCTGATATTAACATATCTATAATTGCAGGAACAATTATTTAAAAACATTTTAATTTTGATATAAGGGATACCATTGTTATGTTATTTATATTACTTATAGAACCAATTTTACTCCAGTCTGCAAGGTAGGCAGAGTGTCAGCCAGCCCGTTCTCCACTTTCTGACCGCATCGGAGATATTATGTGTAATGAAACGTTCAACTTGCAGAGCTTGTATAAAACTGCTTGTAGCTTGTATAACTTATTATTCCCTGAATGGGAATCGAACCCACAACCGTTGCGTTTACAATTACACGTTGCCCCACTAAGACTCGAAGACCTCAAAAATAATATATAAATTTACATTTCCTCAATATTATAATGAATTACATTACAGTGTAGGAGGCGGTAAAATTAGCATGCAAAGGGTTGCGGCGTTGTAAACTTTACGAGCTAGATACTATCTAAGTGACCATCTGCCATTAGAGCAATCTTGTTAACTCACTAGCTTTCAACTCTGACTTTGTTTTTTATTGTTTTTATATGTAAATTCTTGTAAAGTAAGAATTTTGTGTGTTATAGACGCTCGTTGGATGGTTGTGGGTTCGATTTTCTTTAGGTATATTTGTGATAAACTCATATTTGCTATTCTTATATTATTAGATTAGACGCGGCGTTGGGTTCTGTGCGTATGAAATGGGAAAAAAGTATTTTAGCACTGTCTTCACTGTTCACATAAGTGTATTTTTACCTATGATTTTTATAAATTACCAAACGATTAATTTTTTGTTTCATTTTTAATTTTTTTTATTTAGAGATGTTGCGTGATGGAGCTAAATGTAACATTTTTTGGATTAGATCGGATGATATAGACTATAGTTTAGTAAAAATATGTTCTCTCTCTATTTTCTCAATATAACGATAATTATAAAACAGATCTGTGTCTACAATAAACTGTTGAATTTTCGGTATATTACATATTTACAACAATAATAATTTATAAAACAGGGTAGCATTGAAAAGTTAAAACGTTAGTAGCTTGCTTTGTTATGCAAATAGCTCATAAAATCGTTGACTTTAATAGTCTTTACGTTCAAATTTCCTTTTAAAACTTTACTTTTAAATAGTATCTATGTAAATATACCGAAAGGCCGTCGGTACAACGACATAACGCGTCGGTTGCGGGTGCACTGCACTTAGGAAATTTGGATGGAATCAATGATTTTCAAATCTTCGCTCTGGGAAAAAGACAAACCGTAAAGTTGAATTTGGCCACTCAACACGCAATGTAAAAAAAAATTGAACGAAAAGTAAGGAATGAAATCTGCTGCTACCCTATATGAATTAAATATACTGAAAAAAATAATATTTGAATGCTGAGCGAAGCGAAACTTTTACTGATGAAAAGTGTGTATGTGGCCTTTGGAAATAAACATGTTTTAGAAAATTTATTAAGATTTCACTGTAGATTTGAACCCACACCTCTTGGATGCCATCCTGTATGTAAGGTTCTTTGTGCGATATAAAAATAGCACAAATAAGAATCTTTTTTCACTATAAAATATATAAAATATTTATTATTATAAAATATTTATTTCAACAGTTTCAATTTTACTTTGTCATTCTTTTTTATCTATGACTAAATCTTGACATGCGGCAAATGTTTATTAATTTTTTTAATCAAAAAACTAATATATGAAATATTTTTAAAACTCAATACAAAATGTATAAATTATAACAATAGATACAAAGAAACCAATTAACTAAAAAATGGCTCTTCACCTATCAAATTACACATATCTCTCCCACACTAAAAAATATTTTGACACTTAAAAAAGCCACAAAAATTAAAAATTATAAAAAAATCGATTAGAAAGGATGAAAAACGTAATCGAGCGTCAGAATCGATTTATACATAGAAAGTATCGATTACATTATCGCTCGAAAGCACACACACCTGGGGTGATGAGGATTTACCATATCTTATTTCGTCGGTTAAGTCGTGATTTGTTTGTATAAACAAGTAATTCTTACAAATTAATTGCTTAATTATTTGTTGGTTTAATTATTTATAAATAAATCTTTGTGCCAATTGCTATAATCTACTTTCGAATCGATCGAATTTTACGAAGTATACATTAACTATGATAATAAAAAAATACCTCGTTCTCTTAATATTGTGACACTTGATTTAAAAAATGGAAGATTCGAAACGGATTCGAGTCCCGCTACGTTTAGAATTTTTATGTTTCTCAAATATTTTTCTAACAAGGAATGTAGGACATAAAAAAATATGATATACTTGCAACCATTATAATAAACTTCACGATTCTGGATTTTGGGATTCACGATTCCACATGGGTACTCAACAGTGCAGAGAAAGGGGCCCTAGTGTTAAGATACTCTATTTTTAATATTAGAGAGGTTGCGCGTTTTATCCAGCGCGGCTAGCGCAGAAATGAAAATAATTTAAATATATTTATTCTTCTGAGTTAGTATCGAACCCACAACCATTTTGTTTACATTCAGACGCTACCCCACTACGCCACGACCGTCTCTATAATCACCATAACCAATAACATACGAACATAACACATACATACCTATATAAGCACAATTTCACTATAAATAAAATTTTTGCAAAAGATAAATAAAATGTCCATTGGAAATTCAGACACGTGTTTAAAATACCAAAAGTGGCAATCAAACGGCCGATTCCCGTTGAAAGGCCACTCCAACCGATATTATAGCGTTGCGTATCAAATAGTCATCGGTAGGTATGAATTACAACTGTAGATACCTATTACATTAATGTATATACCAACAGTGGACTGCCTTTTACAGTTACATCGATTTGTTGAAGCTCTGTGGTTATCGATGTTTTTTTTAAATAAATAATGCCTCTAGAAGTTGTCGTGGCACAGCGGTACAGCGTAGCTGACAATGTGATGATTGTGGGTCTGATTCCCACTCGCGGTAACAAGACAAAGTGTAGCATTGAGGTTTTCAATATTGGGCGGAATTGAGGCCGTTAGCGGTGCAGGGGCACAAAAGTGTGACTATGAACACAACAGGTTGTAGATTCGATTCCCTATCGAGGAAATCAAATATTTAATGTTTTCATTTCCCATTCGCTTTGGTATCGAGTCAAATCGCGGCGTCGAGTTTCATCACTCGACGGGTAATGCCTCCAGAATTTGGTGGAAAGTTGGGAACGGAGGTGTCTTAGAATTAGGTTCATAGGGCTCTCTCTCTCTCACACAGGATACAGCGTGAAGCTAAACAAAGTGGAACACAATCTGTGCCTTAATAGTAGATTTCCTTTGCCTTGCAGGGTTGCAATGTGCGGGATACAGCGTGAAGCCTCTATTATGTCACGTTAATCACTTTGATAAAAAGGGTAGGTTTTTCTGTATTTAAAATAAACAGATCAAGAACACAAGACGAAATATCTCATAAATGTTAAGTAAATAGCTCTTAAAATTCTTAATCTTAAGAGAAATATTTTCCTAAGTAAGTTCTTTTGCGGTAAGACAGGTATCTTGGTATAGAATTTACGGAAATTCACTTCTTTCCTAAACTCTTTCAAGAATGTTATAAATAATACCTATCTCTTATTTATCTTATTTCGTTTCGTCTTAAGCAAAAACACATTTGGAACAGTAAAGCAGTTTTACTGAATGCATTGGCTATGGGTTTAATGTTTATTTATTTAGTTTATCTAAATAAAGCACAGCAATGGCTTAATTGGGCTTAAACCTAGTGATAACACGCTACGTGACGAAGTGATAAAACACTTCCGTTCCCCATTTTCCACCGAATTCTTTAGGTATTACGTTGAGCGGCAGAACTCAACGCTGCAACATACATCTACACAAATCAAAAGTATTGAAGCCACTTTAAGCTACTAAGTCCACATACAGTTGAGTAGCCAGAGAGAACCGATTTCCCTATATTTCACCAAATTTGCGAAACAGTGTTAACTGACAAAACTCAACGCCACACATGAAAATAAATAAATAAAATAATAATCAAACTTATATAATATCTGTATCCCAAGCCTAGACTAGAATGCTTGTCATTATCATAAATCATAGACATTTGTTTTCTTTTCTTATTATACGGCGATACGAGTTTCCCGCCGCCTAATATTCTCTCGAGTATCACATATTTTTGCGTTTATTTTTAACAACTACTAAAGATAAGAATGTTACTTTAAAATGGAAATAGAATTTGTTATGATATTATCATTTTTGTTCCTTTGTGAACATTATTATTTTTCCTTCAAATGTATTATATTAGCAATGAAGTTGATAATATTTTTATTGATCTACAAGAGTCGCCATTTCGGAAAGCTATGTTTGTGCCTCTAAATCTGATTTCAACTCTTCATTCATATTTATATATAAATGTAGCCGCTTCTTTGGTTACACAACGAAGTCTGGTATTGATATACATATATCATGTAAACGTAACAAGAGCCAGGAACGTAGTGAAAGAGTGAGCATTTCTGTCTACTGTTAAAAGTTTGAGAAATGCTTAATTACAAAATAATAATAATATATATTATATTATACATGTTTAAATTAGGGATTTTGTAATGAAAATAATATACATAAAATTTTCATGACGCAGCAGATATACAAAAATCCATGTTATGGCAGATATGTAGCTCAGGTACTAAATTATCCACATCAAGCGTAGTATAACCAAACAACAAATTCCTAGAACATATCACGAAATAAGATTATAAACAATCACAAAATTCTATATACTAACAACCAAGTTTATTATCCGATTTGAAAAATAATAAGAATATAAAGCAGAAATACAAATAAGCAAGATCAATATAAACGATAGGGTAGCCATCTCGAGACGTTTTACTGATATATAATTCAAAATCTTAAGTGCGTTATTGTTCTTAGCCCTATTTGGGATGTCCCGCGGGCGTAGATTATATTAAGAGGGTCCTGGTCCCCAGTAGTGAATAAGTAAATGGATATTTAGTTGAAATCTTTGGGAGTTTTTAATGGATCCTGTAAGAATTTTGTGTGATCAGATTAATGTCATATTGACGCCGTTGCAGTGAAGGTGGAAATTTTATTATATCTTTATTGTATTGATTGCTGTGGATGTGACTTTGAAGTATATTCGGATAATATTTGTGTTTACGTTCTGGATGTGAGGAGAGGTGATCTTATTAATAAAAAAAAATAATAATCTGGCTTCGCGCTTTATCTCTAGCGGGGTAGTCAGAGAGAACGGAGCGCCAAACGCTACGATCTCTACATACGTCTTTCGCCTCGTCCACTGTCATCAACCTGTTCATATATGCCATCCGGGGGGCTATCATGCATTTTACTCCCCCTAGCTCTACCTCTCTTACCACTCACTTTTCCATCATAAAAAAGCTTATTAATAGATTATCTATTTCCTACAGATATAATTAAATACATGCAAATTGTAGAGATAAGTAATGTATTTATTATCTTTTAAATCAACCATACAGTTTCAAAATGAATCTCAAAAATTTGCATCAAGTACAATACCAACTATAAAAGCACCAGTGTTAACGAAAATAACATACAAAACATTGATTATATTTATATAAAAATATATGATAGAAATTGTCACCTAAATTCCATTTTTATTTTTTCCAAGGTTCTAGAACGATGTGCTGAAAATCAAAATGGATTCCCCTGTGTCATCTCAAGACAACGACATCGAGGTCAACGTTGTTTCTGGTGCTAGTAGCCCTGACATAACCTCATCACCATCTCGAGACCAAAAGAGTCCCTTCTACGATTTAAAGAAGGATAAAGAAGAAAAGGCCACAGGAAGTGCCCCATACACCAGTTTTTCAATCAGCTCCATACTAAATCGGTCTGAGCCGAGAAGAGAGAATGTGTTGGAGGCAGCTCTGGCAGCTAATCATTTTGGAGCAAATGATGCTATGTTATCCAGGTATGTAAATGAAATATTGTAGAAATTATAAAGAGATGACTTGTAATTTCAAAATTAACCAATAATTTATTTTACAATTTTAACTTCATTAATTTTATAGTGTAGTACTAATATATTTTTCACATATTTTGACAGTTAGTTATCTAAAAAATTTGACAAATCTTTTTCGCTTTATTTACTTCTCATTTAGTGAAATTATGTGCTTACTGGTTGGTCTTAACGTCGTAAAATGCTTTTAGTTTTATATTAGAATAAACACTGATCAGTTTTTGAATCCATAACTAGATAGTTTGACTTCAATTTGACTCTATCAGATGATAGAGTCAAATTTTCAACTGTGCGTGTTTGTATATCGATGGTAAAGCACAGGTTAAAATAAACGATCAAAAATATATGGAAATAAATTAATAATTACCTCAATTTTATTGTTTTATACAGCAATGAAGATTTAAATGTGGACATGAATATTTAAATAATACCATTTTTAATCGGATTAGTGACCGTCGTACTTAACATTGTGCGGTACACTCAAATCGTAATTTAAAATTTAATTGTAAATCAAATAAATGTTTTATTAATATTATTGATTTCTATATAAGGCCATCGTGGTGCAATATCAATAACGTTTGACTGTAAGTGAGGTGTGGGATCGATCACTACTCGGGGAGAATGTATTAGTTTACACTTTAATGTTCTAGCAACACAAAGAACGGCGTTAAGTTCCACCAAATCGCGGTTTCCCTAAATCAGGCGGAAAACTTATAACGGATGTCTCACTGCTATACATGTTTAGGATACAACGACAAAAATAGCTAATAATTAAAATATTCTAAAAACCTTTATTTTAAAGTCACAGATTATCCTTCCATATAGGTCCGGTTTACAACACGCAATGTCATATTCAGATAAGCAAAAAGTAAATCTTGAGAGAGACTCCGTAAATTATTATTTTTTGTACAAACATACAATATATCACATACACATATACAACAATATACATATAATATTAATAATCAGGAGAAAATGATAGATTTTGAAATTACATATTTTCTTATATAACACAAGTAAACCCACAGCTATGGGCTAGTAATTAATACGATACCGATTAAATTCGAACGCTATATAATTGCTTGGATGAATCTACCGAACTAATTGCCATGGACCGAGCCAGCCAGCTTCAAAGCGTCTTGCGATGATCAAATGCGGCCCGTTTACTCTGGTTAATGTGAACTAGTTGGAAAATGCTTTATAAATATATATTTTATTTTATATTATATATATTAATTTGAGTTATTTAATTTTCCCCGGAAAGACAGTGCGGCGTTGCTAAAATACAGTTAAGACGTTTTTGAAGAGACGCGGGTTTAAGTTGCGTTAACGTTAAAAAATATATCACATTTTTTTAGCTTCACGCTGTATTCGTACATAGCAAATTAGCCAGAGAGGATCCAGGGAACCACATGTAAGGACACTCCGTTTCCCATTAAGACATTCCGTTCACCATTTTCCGGCGAATTTTCGAAGCGTAGCGTGTGGAGCGGCGGTACTCAACGCCGCACACTACCTAATCTACACATTTATTAAAATATATCAACAAATCAATTTTTTTCCCCCGATTTAATATACATTTAATAGCAAGTAACCAGCAGTGCACTTATACAAGCTGCTATCCCATTCAAACTGGGCGGATCGATTTGGTAGATTAAACCCATAGCGGCCACGACGGTCGGGCGATCATGATCCGACGGTCTACCACCACTACTTTACAACTAATTTAAACTCCCCCCAACAAGTATTGGTTGTTTAAGTTGAAATTTTAATATGAAAATACGTTTGATCTTGGTCAAAGGCTGTTAGTTAATGAAGATTTTTTTTGTAGTTTTATGCTTGTTGCATACAGACGGACGAAACCAATACGCTAAGTATTGGTTTCGTTAAGTTGATCTTACAATTTTATTTTTATATTGTAGTCGTTATTGTGGTGGAGTCGAAATGTACTTCAATTAATACAATGGTTGGCAGCTTCACGCTGTATCCCGCACACAGCAGGGTAGGCAGAGAGAACCTAGTGTTAAGACACTCCATTCCCCACTTCTGCCGAATTCTGAAGGCATTGTTTGTTGAGTGGCAGAACTCAACGCCGCGCTTAGCCTCGACACCAGAGCGAAGAAATTGAAATATAAATTTAAGTAAATATTTCATCTCCTCGAGTGGGGATATATATTGTCCTCCTTGATATATAATATCTCGTTAGACAATGTGTGGTTGGTAATGGATGAATAATAATATTGTTTGCAATCTCAATTGCAATGTCTCGAATTCGGGCTGAAATTGTGCCACATAAAGGTGAAAAAATTGAATCGAATATTCGAGACACGTTGAGGCATGTTGCGCAGCGTTTTTACTTCAATAAAAATATTAACACAATTCTCCCAAGAGGGAATCGAACTCACAACCGTCACTTGGACAGTCACTCGCTTGTGCCACTTCGCATCGACATCAATTAATACTTACATTTCTCTAATAACCAACCAAATGGTCCCATCGAAATAAGAAGCCATGTAACACAGATCCCTACAAAAATCTTTATCCGTTTAATCCGTATGAAGAAACATCATTACCCCATCTAATCAAGGGTTACAAGTAGTTTCCCCTTTATGGGGTAAGAACGGGCCTTTTTATCTGCAAGCTTTTATATAGTGGCCAACAAATTGGACGTTGTAAACATTCTGATGGAGGTTCGTGTTGACGTTTTGTGTTTTTCCCCAGAAATCTTTGTTTTGTCCTAATTTTATTTAGAAATGTTATTTTTATAATTGAGATTGAGTTATTTCTAGGAAGCCGTCGTGTGCTGTATAGTTACTATAAACGCGATGGTTGTGGGTTCGATTCCTAGTCGGTGGAATTATTTAATGATTATAAGACAAAGCGCGGCGTTGAGTTCGTTCACTCAACACGCAAAGTCTCGAAAATTGTGCTGAAAGTGATGAACGAAGTGTCTTGGGGGAGGAGCATTGGTAGGCAGAAGAAATCTAATGAAGGTCTTGTACCTACCCTGAAATATAAGAAATACAACTTAAAGCAGACGAAATTAGTTATTTTTATAGAAAAATAACTAATTTAAAAAAACAATTATAAAGAAAGTTATGAGCATTAAATGTACAAGGTTCTAATTTGAAAAAAATATATAAAAAAAGTTTTGAACATTAGTTTTACAGTGTCCTAATCCGTGAATAAAATTTCGATATCTGTTTTTATTTAATAGTGACGTTACTACGTTAATATTAAGTGTCCTAAAAATATATTGCTATATAAATAAATAATAGTAAAATTGTCGCTAACCCCTAAATTATTTTTAGTCAAATGATTTATTGAATTAATAACTAAATTAGACTTCTCCCAATAAAACATCAACAATTATGTCACAAAATAAATTGAACAAATTAAGATACAACAAGTTGAAAAGAAAATTGTCTTCATTTTCCACCCTAAGTTTTAATTACGCCCACGGTGACGGCCGACATTTTGTTTACGATGTAAACCATCTGTCATTCTTCGCGCCATTATTGTTGACGTTTAAACTTTATTTCCTTTTTTAATGCTTTACACTCTTGTCCTTTTAGATCCTTAATTAGGTAATTTTAGAAGAAAAATAAAATGATTAAATGAGGGGAATTATCTTTTTCTTTAAATCTTTTTTAAGATTCTCGTCTTAATTAGAACCAGAGTCTCGACAAAGGCTATTTATTGAAAGGGATTCTTTTTAGCCTGTGGGGCAGGTTATATAAAATGGAAATATTTTGTTTAAACGAGTGGCTTAATTGAAAAGATAAACTTGAATTTATCTTTGGAAATTACAAGAAAGATAAATAATAATACGTTTTTAACTTTATAACATCTTGTATATGTTTACTGATCAAAGGGATTTACAAAGAAAAATTCAAATATTTTTTATGTTTTACCAATGATATTCCAAATTTCTTAACTTAACATATTTTTTTGAGCAAATAAACAATTAATTGTCTTCTAAATATATTTGTCCAATTTATTATTGTATGTATTAAAATAAACTATACGTATATTTAACTAAATACAGTGATATAATCAATGGTAGAGCAAAAATTTCTTTTTGGCAGTTGATCCTACCCCATATTTTATGGAGTTTTTATGGCACTGTTTTCAAGTCTTAAGATATTTTATGGTTCTTTGTAGCCGGGGTAGAATATTTAGGGTTACACAAACCTATACTTATCTATACTTTTTAGTCAACATGTTTTTACTATAAAAGTGCTGCGACATTTAGTTTTTATGTATATAATAGTTTATTGTAAAAAGTCAAGTTCAGTAAAGAAAGAAAAAAAAGGAAGTATTAATTTTATGACAGATATTGCCGTCCATCAAAAAATCATAGTATCAGTCTCAAAATTCACGTAGATAGATAAAAAGTGAATATTGTCAAATATTTATATCAATATTTTGTACAAAATAAATATATAAGCTATAATACTATCCTTTAATGCTCAAGAAATAATAAACAAAAAGTATTTTAACTTAGCTAAATAAAGTCCCTTTTACGAATCATATATCTTCATTCAATGTTTTTCCCCTATAAATATAATGGAATCTTTTGATAAACCCCAACTTAAACACCTAATAACACAAAATATGCTACACCCCTTGTCTTGGGGTGAGTTACTTGCCCCTCTTAAGTATAAATAACTTAACGACTTCTGTGTGCTCAGAGTTGGAAGAGGTAGCGTCTAAATATGTAGAGCAAAATATATTATTTGATAGCATTCTATACACATCTATACCGAAAAAATATTTTTGTTTTGTATGGTTATAATTAAATGATTAATGAATGTATTACATTATGTAAAGTCGCAACTGAAAGCTAGTCTTGTATGTAGGCCATGATAAAATGTTTAAAAATTTTATCACACCAGATTTTTTGCTGAAATTACATTTATTGAGAATATCATGTTTTCAATATATTTGTAGCGAGATAATTATAGAGTTCACAAATAACATATTTGCATGTCCTTTTAGATTACATTACAGATATTTGAAAAAAAAAATCAAACAAAAAAGGTACATCGTAGTGCAAAAAGAAATAATTTGAATGTACACGATGATAGTGAGTATAAATTCTACTTAGGCATTCATAATTACCTAGATAATTAATAAAGAAAAAACTAATTTTGTGAAACAAAATTCAGCGTTAGATTCCCTCAAATAACGTTTTTTACGACTGAAAACGAAAATTAGAGTTATATATTATAACAAGACTAACCTATTATACAAAAACATAAAAACAAATCTTTCATAACATAAAATATATATAAATAAAAACTATTTATATATAAAAACTACCCACAAAATAACTTGGCTCAGATAAATGGCTGGATACCATTTTCTATTAGCCTTCATGTAAAATTGAGCTTCGCTTGTAATCTTGGACCGAATTGCACTCGCTATATACTCCTAGCGGGGGAGGAGACCATTACTTTCTTATCCCTTAAGAGAATTTCAGACTTTACCTCCGAGTCTTTATTTAAAATACCTACAGATTTGCTGTTTTTTTTTGCTTTCTTTCATTTTAGTAACTTGATACAGGATTAGCAGATTTAAATAGCTTTTTCGGTCACATTGTGATATTTGACTAAAACTGTTTAATGTAGAGTGTGATTATTGGTCCTAATCACAAATTGAAATGTCAAAATGATAAGAGGTGTTTAGTTATTGATTTTGAATGATAAATGTACTTGAAATGTGATATCATCTAGATATTATGAAATGCAATGAACATTTTGTATATAGCATAAAAGAGCATTTGGATGTTCATTTGCACTTGTTTCCGTCATATTATTACAATTAGATATATAAAGTAATTAAATCTTTATTGCGGTAAAAATATAAACAGTATAAATCTATATAATATATATAAAATCTCTTCCCTTATGGAGCGACGGACAGAAAACGCAGCGACGGAACTACTGGAGTTGAAAAATTGAATACTGGCATGTTGGTCTTAAAATATAGGGGATCACTATGAGAGGGTTTCTTAAAATCACTACGGATTTTATATTTTACTTCTAAAAGTCATTTTACTTCTAAAGTCTATGCAAACAGAGTTGCGGTCTACGGTTATTCTATGACTAGAAATAGAGACCCATATACACATTAATTATCATTTCATTTTCTACACATTCAAAGTTTATTAAACAAAAAAACCTAATATACCACATACTTGTTTCGTATTAAACTGACTTTATGCAATACATTCTTTCATTACTGTAAGAAAAGTGCTTGTATATTACTACACTCAGCCTTTAAAGCCTTTAAACTAGAGTTCTAAGTGTTCTCATTGTATGAATAACACGAATAAAAGGCAAAAAAGGAAAACGTTTACCAAAAGGTCTGCACAGAGAGATTTTAATATATGTCGCACAAAAGAAATGACTCCATGCATATATTTCAGGCATTTGTGAGTCTAAATCTATTGTGGGAGTACAACTAAATACTAATCATAGTGATATCTGCTGTAGTAATATAAAAAGTAGAGTCATTTTTAGTGTTTGAGCCTAAAATAGTATACGTTTAAATCGCGTTGGAACTTTTGTGTAGTAGATAGAGTTCTGCCAAAGAAATTGGTTAGGTGACGTACAAATAAAGAAAGACAAAATCATTTTGTAAATTTGTAAACAGTAATGGAGTTTGTGAATTTTCTTCTAGAAAAATATATAAACCAAATATACTGAAAAAAAAATTGTTTGCATTTATCATCAAAATGTGTTTGATTATAATTAGAATAAGGTTAAGGCATTTGACAGGTATATAAAAAATAAAAAAAACGGTTTTACTTAATTAAATGTATTTTATATATATTTTGAAATTAAAGGCTGTTTGTAACTCACTATACAAATTAAAAATATAATGACTATAACAACGCCAGATACATTAACTTGTATTAAACCATTCACATTTACATTATCTGCTGCACAAAAAAAACTTAAGATTGAAGGCGAGATCACTGTTATTTCTGTTTTAATATAAAAGCAATTTTTCATTAGGAGCGAGAACGTTAGCTATATTGCCATGACAGTTAAACACTAAAAAGCTGTAGACACCCGCTGAATGGTCGTTACGCGGCACATTGTCGTCTGTAACCTAGGAAATAAGTGAAAAGATATCTCTGAGAAGCTTTTAAACGCGTCCGAGAATACCTCCCTATCTGCAACCAACAAAAGGCTCCCGTGTCGCTTGCACGGACAACAGATACAACTAAACACTTTATGCTATAAAAGAAAGTACAAACGCCATTATTAGTAACAAGCGTGGAGTGTCGGGCGGACGCGCCGCGGCAAAAAAGAGTGCGCGGGTGACGGGCATCGATTTTATACCCCTCAGAGAGGGGCGGGGTCACGAGTCAGCCAATCAGAGCGCGGTGAGCCGACCAATCACGCGGCTTCTTGCTTTTCCGCTTTTAAACCAAGCAGTACTTTATCGAGTAATGGAATTTCAGTTGGTAACTTCTCTGCGAGGATTAAATGTGGCTCCAATGCAAATTGGTTATAATTCTTTTTTGTCCGCCATTGACTCTAGAGTTTTTGATTTCATTTTGTTAGATTAGGAGTTACTTATTATATTATATATTACACAAAAATAAGCAATATAATATAATATGACAACAAATCAAATTCATCAATATTTTGTAGTAAATAAAATTTTAATGAATTGGAAAAGCGAAGCTCAGAAAAGCGTTTATCGAAACTAATTATTCTCTAAGCCCCATTAGCACTTTGAACTGATGGTATAGAATCTAAATCATGTCGATAAATAAGTAGAAAGCTCGCTATCGTCATTGTTGCGAATATCGATAATCGTTGCGCTCGGAGCGAGGATGCTTTGGGAATAGTGATGGGGACACATCGATATCTATTCAGTTATTAATTACAAAACGATTGATTGCATCACTATGCATCTATAATGAGGCCATCACTAGCAGTTCTGAATTTTTAATGACAGATCGGTTTGCAAACATAGTATTAGGTGCTCAATATGATAAGTATTTTTCAATTTTTTTTGGTTATAAATCGAACATACACTTACATTCTAAATAGATAAATTTATAAACCATATTAATATAAAAAAAAACTAAATATATATAAGAAAACACAAAAATAAAAAGATATAAACAATTTTTATAACATGAAACGACGCTACAAATGCTACAATTGTTAATGCTACGTCGTAGCCGTTTTGTACTACGCTCGTAGAGCCCCGTAGATGCCTTGTAGAGTCCTCCCGCCTTTTATTTTTGATGTTATGTACGTATAGAAAATCTTATGGTTAGTTGGTTATATTTTTCTGTTGGTTTTGTCATTCTCATTACTATGTTAATATTTATTGAGGCCTTCGTGTGACAGCGTCTTACTGTAAATGCGACCATTAAAATAATTGATATTTATTTACCAATTACAATCATCTTTCCGAAGAGATGAAAATAAGTTTGATACAATCATTCCGCCGAGTGACGCTCGAGTCCAAAACCAGACAACGCGCGGGGTTCAGTTCCGCCATTCAAAACATAATGTCAAAACATTTGAAAGGCGCAGAATGGAGTGTCTTACCACTAGATTTCTTCTGCCTACCATGCTATGTGAAACAAAAGGTGACGCTGGTTTTTAGTTATTAAAAAATAAATCAGCTCCATGCTGTATCCCGCACACGGCAGGGTAGGCAGAGGGAACCTAGTGTTAAGACACTCCGTTCCCCACTTTCTGCCGAATTCTGGAGGCACTACGTGTTGTTAATTATTACTATATTAAATATTGTATCAATCTGTAAATACTTTGTATCGTAGCATGTTATGATGGGACTTACCTATCCATTTATGATCTGCGTTCTGTTTATATTTCTGATTCAACTGAGGGCTACTTATATTTATACTATACTATACTTTACTAACTTCACGCTTTATCCCTACCGGGGTAGTCAGAGAGAACGGAGCGCCAAACGCTACGGTACTTATATTTATTACTCACTTACGTCCCTAGGTTCACTCTACCTATCCTGCGGCGAGATACAGAGTAAAACGGCGTGAATCCACGGGCGCGTAGCTAGCAGCTAAACCCTAGTCAATGATAAAATTACAATATTTTCCTCAAATAAAATAAACGAACATATTAAATAAAGCAAAACCTTTGTTTTATCGATACAACTTTAAATATTGGCACTACACTATACCCTGGAGTACTCCAATCCTCTTTGTCCTCGATATTTATATATCTACAACGCAAGCGAGTGGGCTTGTTGATGTCAGTGGCTTCCAAACAACGTTTTGATATAGTGATTTATCACTTTACACTTATTTATACTTCAGTTTACCTGTTGTTTATTTGGATTTATATAGGATATATAAATCAAAATTTGTTGTGTTGTAAATTAACCCTTCATTTCTTGTTGTTTTGAAGAATAAAGGAAAAAAATACTCTATGTAGTTAAATCGTGGCTGTTGTGGCGTAGCTGTACAGTGTCTGAATGTAAGAGAATTCAGAAGTTTAAGTTTATTATGTAAATATACTTTAGCTTTAAATTTTTAAACTTAATAAATAAGGAAAAAGCTTTTATAAAAAGAGATATGAAAAGATAAAGTTATTTTGTTTTTGTCACAGATTGGGCTTGATTTCTCAGTGGAGCGCACTAGCGGGACGATACGGAGGGCTCGTACCTGCACCGTGGTACTGGCAGAGGCCTCACGAAAGAACTCCGCCTAGAGGTAAATATCTTATTATCAATATTTCATTTATCTTTTGTTCAGTTTAAAGATAAAGTACGGCTTTGGGTGCCGTAACTCAACGCCGTACCTCTCTCTGTCTTAGCCAACAAGCGTGTGCAATCAAATTCAAGTCAAATATTAGCATATCAATGGACAAGACTGTAATTAACAAGAATTATTGATTCATACACGCAACCGGTACAATACAGGCAATAATATACTGGAATATCTATAATAATTAACAGTAGTTCGGCAATTTGGGCTAAGGATATTCAGTCTAACTGATGCAATTCAGCATATAGGTACTATTATATTGCTCGGATTTAATTCTAAGACAAACAAAGTGTTGCATTCAATATAAAAGAAATATGTAATTTATATTGTAAATATGAAAGAATGTGATGGTGTATGTTTGTTGATAATTTACATATGTGCACATTTTGCATAATTTGGAACTATTATAACTATAAGATTCAGCTGGCGAAGCCTTGTGTAGCTATTATAGATTTCTAAAATATTAACAACTTCTTTGTGTCATCAGGATGCTGTGGAACAATGTCTGACTGTAAACGCGATGGTTGTAGTTTAAATTTCCTCGAGGGGAAATTATTTTTATTTCCTCACTCTAGCAAGACCAAGTGTGGTGTCAGGTTTCGCCAGTCAATACTTAATGTCTCGAATTTTTCCAGAAAGAAGAGTGTCTTGACTCTATGTTATTTCTGCCTACTCTGCTATGCGGGAAAAAGCGTGATGCTATTAAAGCTTAATGTAAATACAAAATATAGTAATCAATAGAGAAAAAATATATTGATCTAATTAAAAGTATAAACGCTTCATAAATAATTTATTTTAGACTAAGAAGGTTTTTAATTTTCCTTAACGTTTACTCATACAGAAGAGGAAAATTTAAATAACTTAAGCAATGCCTTGAGTGGGAATGCAATCTCAGACCATCGCGTGCAATTAGAAAACAATTATTAATTACTTAAGAGATATCTGTGCCTCTAGATATAACTTGTAGCCTCGTAAAGTTTTCTAGTAATGTCCACCAAATATATTATTACAAACTGTAAGCAAAACAAATCGGTATAAAAAACAAAACAGCCAGTGAACTCAAAAGGAAAAAAAATATTGATATGACTTTTAGTTTTAGAGAAATTCGTGGACAAACATACACTTACCAAATTAAGCACACGTGCTGGGTAGCCTAAATAGATCATCATACTCAAATATTACGTACATATGAAATTGATAAAAAAGGAGTTTCCTTTTTTGAAGACGGTTAAAAATCAAATGCGTTAACATAATTTTTTTATATAATTTTTAAATATGTCAGTTATAGTTATAATTAAAATATTAACAAATGTACAACCGACCAGTGGCCGTGAGGCCAATCGTGGTGTAGGGGCAAAAAGTGTGATTGTAAAAGCAATTGGTTGTGGGTTCGATCCCCACTCGAAGAAATGAAATATTTTTTAAATTACCTCCAGAATTCGTCGGAAAGTGGGGAAAGGAGTGTTTTAACATAAGCTTCTCTCTGCCTACCCTCCTGTGTGTGGGATACAGTGTGAAGCTGGTACAACAGACATTTATTTTTAATTTTATTATCATGTATCTTTGTTTCATTACTATTTTCATTTTTTCTTTATTTCTGATCATATCTATCATACCTATAATAAAAACGAAATAGTTATTCAAATATTCAACAGTAAAAATATAATATGGTTGAACATAAAACAAGTTGACATCGATCTCGCCGCGGAACACTGCTACGGCCTCGCGTAATCGATTGTACGCCGTGATTTGCTCTAATTACTTGTTAATGTATGGGGTAATATGAACTGTCTGTGTGTCTGTTGTTTTTACTTTAACAAAATTCCCTAAAAAAAGTTTGAAAGATGATGGTTCGATTTTCTAGATTCATAAACATTTTAAATGAAACTCTTCAACCAGAATTATTTCGTATGTTTGAGTCTCACACTTTTTTGGTAACTAAGTTTACACAATATTTAATTATTATATCAAACTACCACCAACGATTTCTTAGTTTCACAGCGTACTTTAATTTATGCATGAGATATTTAGCTTCACGCATAGTTACCAGAGAGAACATAGTGTTAAGTCATTCCTCCCACCATTTTCCACTCAATTTCTAGACATGCCGTGTGACATCTAACACTGCTGGTTTATCAGTGGAAATGGAAATAATTTGAATATAATATTTAAATATCTTCAGTTACTCGACAGTAATACTAAGCTATCTAATATCCACTTATCAAGGACATTGAAATGCCTCGAGATTTCGGCGGAAAAAGGAGAACGGAGTGTCTTAACACTAGGTTGCAGATTCCTTCTGCCTATCCGCATATAGCAGAAGCGGGATACAATGTCGAGCTGAAAAAATTGGCGAGCAGTCGGAACTAAGTCCTTACACTGTATTCGCTCTATATATCTTGCAATTTGCAGAAAAAGCGTCGCTCTTAAACAATATAGACATCCTGTTATGAAATTTTTCATAGTGTTACTGTGTCAGACAAGACTCTAAAGATCTCAACTGTACTAAAATAACATAATTAAAATTACATATTATGCAAAGATATATTATTCAAAATATTTCTTAAATAAAGAAAAAACACACACAAATTGTCAACTCTAAGTGATGAATAAGTCTCTCGTGAAATTCATACATATACATGACACAATCTTCCGCTAAAAACAATTCCATGTATCCAATTATACAGAAGTTTTTGCATCAATCTGTCAAAATCAAACTGACGACCTCATTCGTAATGTATGCTCGTATGGCACATTGTACAGAGCTAATATTTTTTAAGAGGGAACATATAGGATGGACATATATGGGACATATATTACACTTATTTACTTAACTCTCTTTTTTAGCTTCATCATGTGTTCTACATGTAACAATGTCGGCAGAGGGAACCTAGTGTTAAGACGTTCCGTCCCTCATTTTGCGCCCAATTTTCAAAACTCGCGAAACTCAACGCTGCGCTTTGATTACTTATCAAAGTATAAAAAAACATTTACCTGAATGGCAATCAAACCCCGTATTTATTTAATAGCACTAGTATTAGTCACTTATTAGACTATCGGCTGGCTTGGCGTCACACACATTGGTTGCCGATTTGATCTTAACACGGGAAAATGTATTATTTTCATTGTACTTTGATGATATAAAGTGCGGCGTTGAGTTTCAACACTCGCCACGCAGTATGTCGAATTCAAAAAGCGGAGAACGGAATGTCTTAATACTAGAATCTCTCTGCCTTATCTAAATATAAAGCAAAAAGCAAAGTAAAAAAAGAATTTGGGGTAGAATTACCCATACGCTGGTTTGCCTTGTCTCTTGTTAAAAAAAATGCTACAATATCTGTATAATAATTATATTTCATATATTATATATAAACACTCTTTTCTTTTAAGAGAAGAGTAAAGAACACTTATATTTAGCAAAAGCTACTTCAATTAAAAAAGAAATATTTAAATTATAACAACACATAGTTTTTGTTAAAACGTCATTACAAAATATTTTGTGAGAGAAAAAATATATTAAAAAAACCAACCATTATTAAAGCAGCTGATAGAGGTGTTGTGTTTCACCATCGATTTTGTATAAGCCTTGAGGCCCGTCGAGATTTTGTAAAGGGGAGCTTATGGATACGTTAACACCTGATTTAGCTACAACATGCTTTTACTTTTTATATGTTTACTTATTTTTTTAATTTGTCTGACTGTATACCTGATGGTTTTGGGTTTGGGCCCCAATTGGGGGAATGGTTATTTTCATTTCCCCTCTCTGGTAGAAAAAATCTGAAGTTGCTTGTGTGAAATTAAACATCTTTGTCTCGTCTTAGATCTTAGAACCTACAATCACATATCACTGGGTTTACATTCCATGCCAACTCCTCTACGATGACGTCATAGCTTAATATTGTATTAATAATATAGTACGTCTTTGAAATGTAGTCGAGTCGTATGTAACACCATCCATTACCCACAATAGTTGGTGCTTCACGAATAGTAGCTAAGACTAAATGATGCTACAAAGACAAATACATAAATATATATCTATTTACATTTAGAAGATTTCAACAACCTATCAAAAGTCTAAAGCAACACCATCCAAAGCGAACAAAAACAAACCCAGGCGCGCAAAGATCCACAAAACTATTGAGCGAAAATCGAAGTTTTAAACATTAATTCCGCATTGTGCAACTGACAACACACAACATTTTGTATGTTAGCGGGACTATATTTATATAGCAACCAACAAGCAATCGTCATCTCGTCTGCACTCAACCCCGTTCATTTCGCTTTAATTTTCCAAAACCCATCTCCGGGGAAAACAAAAGGCGGCGCCATTTCACGCGGTCCAAACCGACCGAACAATGGTTTTCTACCATTCTACTATACGTTCGTAGGTATAGCAACACTGGCCTGTCAAACATACATCCGTCTCGCTCACGCGAAGGGGACTCCCCGATCCGAAAGCGTGGTAATGTCGCATGCGGTTCTTTTAATTTTCGAATGCGGTTTGTTCGGATTGCTGTGAGTGCATTTGCTCTTTTACTTTTTATGGTGATCGATGTCAGGAATGAACGCTCCAAATAAATACGTGCTTCTTTTTTCTTCTTTCTATTAAACGATACTCAATATATCTAGGTTGTGCGTCTGCTTTTATTTAAGAGAGTATTTGTGTTGATAGAAAATTGAAAAGTAACATTTCAATTGAAAATCAGCTATAAAATGTTTTATAGACTCGGCTCATCTCAGTGAACTCTCATGTTTGATCATTTGTTGTCAATATACAATGAAGTCATTATTGATCAAACAAATCCGAATGTTAATTAGATATATAAAGTTTTACGTACTTAACAATAAGCAAGTTAATTTATAAAGTGATCATATAAAGAACTTTATCTAATAATTAATGACATCATTCTATATACGTAAAACGTATTCATAAACGACACATAAGACAACGGCCCATTTCATAATTTCTAAACACAATTTCATATTCATAAACTGCTTAACTAGTAAGCGTTTGTGTAAACAGCAAGCGAACGGTAACAAAGGATTACCTGATATGGCTTCTAAAATCAATGAGAATCACTGCTCAAAACTACCATTTATTAAGACCTCCTTTATTATTAGTTATTTACACTAACTAAGACCAAGTTAGACTAGATGGTGGTCTCAAAAAATGGGGTTAGCTAATTTGAACGTTATGTTTTCAGTGTTAAAGATCAATTTGGTAGTCAATAAAGGGAATGCTCCCGTTTCGGTTGTAGTGATTCATTCAACGGCGTTGATGACATTTGACTTCACGCCTCCGTCCGTCGGTTTGATATTTCTATTTGCGTACACGAATAGTTGGGTGTTAAATAAATCTAATTTAAATATTCAATTATATTGGAATAGCTTTTGAACTACTGAATTATAAACAGAATTGAAAAGAAAATTAGTCCCATTTTTCCGTAGAAGTAGCATAAGTACTAAGAACGTAGACGTTACAGAATATGGCGGTCTGTGTTTCGTTGTTTTTAGCGGGGTACCGTTAGAAATAAAGTGTGAAGTTAAAAAAAGATATAGATCGGATTTGACTTTCATAACAATATAGAAGCAAATTTCTTTAATAATATATAGCAAAATATTGAACAATACAATATATTTTATATAAAGCTTATAATAATATACTCATTTACATTTCTTTGTAATGTTTGTTTTTAATTAGTGTACTACGGCTTCCGTGTTCATTAAACTCCTAACAAGAAACACCGCCAAATTGCCCAATCACGGGCGTAATGGCGTAAAATCCCTCGATTAGATTAATAATGTAATTGGATCGAAATTGTATTTAAAATAACAAGTCTATTTGTCTGAGAAACCTTTCAAAGGTACGATAAACTATTTATGGCTGTTTAATAGGTAACAGAGAAAACGATTATATAAAAAAAATATTCTTAAGTGATCTTTTCTTCACTTCGATTCTAGTTAAATAGGATAGAGACATTACAGAGAAAGAAAGCTTAAGCTGTGATTAAATATATTATGTTTATTTTTAAAAAAATATTAGAAAGAAATATTAGTAATAGTATGATAGATTTGTATACAAAGCTAAAAGTAATATGTTGTTACAGAAGACTCAACAACTAACGAGGATGGATCCGCAGCGGGTTCACCAAGACCACGCAGTCCACCTCGTGCTCCTTCTCCTCCGTCGCCGTCACGCTCCTCTCCACGCTCACCGCGTCTGCACCCCGCGCTTTATCCTCAACAACCTGACGCACAAGATTCCGACCCAGATGTAGACGAAAGTGATGACTTTGATAAAGACGAAAAAAGAGATCCCACCTCCAGCTTAGGCAAGAGAAAGAAAAAGACTCGAACAGTGTTTTCTCGTTCCCAAGTTTTCCAGCTAGAATCAACTTTCGATATGAAGAGATACCTCAGCAGCTCTGAGCGAGCTGGCCTTGCCGCCAGTCTCCACCTCACAGAGACTCAGGTCAAAATATGGTTTCAAAATAGACGGAATAAGTGGAAGAGGCAGCTAGCAGCGGAATTAGAGGCCGCGAACATGGCACATGCCGCTCAAAGATTGGTGAGAGTGCCAATTTTGTACCATGAATCAAGACCGACTTCGATGCCTCACACACCATTACCGATACATCCACAGTTTTCGAACGATACTGGGATGTACTTCCCGCAGCAAGCCCCACAGCAGTTGCAGCCTCTGCCCGCATCCCCTGTGACCTCCAGAGCACCTCTATCTAGTCTAGTGTAGTGTCCGCTTGAGGTCGCGCGACAAAGCGACGCGGCTGAAGGACATGGAAAGACAAATTAAACAAAAACATTTTTTAACGGCGCGGACTAGTCATACCAGTGAGTGTCATAGCTGTCAAATGCCAAATTAATATTTGTATTTTGTAATTGATATTTTAGTTGTGAGTAGAGATAATAGAATAAATGTAACGTACAAAATCGTTGTCATTCCACATTGTATATTATTGTAAATAGAAAATGTTTTAATATCTTCTTGTATTTATTCTGTGCTAAGCTAGCTAATATTGTAAATAGATTTAGTGGAATCTGTGGAAGGAGTGCTTCTTGCAATGTGCTATTGTTTCATTATTATTGAGCAAATCTTGTGAATTTCAAATATAGTTTGCGATTACTATTATAACTTAATTTAATAAGTAAATTTAAAATAAATTAAAACCTTTTCAATATGGACGAGCAAAGAAATTTTTGGAAGGTTGAAAAATTGGTAGAAATATTTGTCAACGCTAGCAACCCAGACGATAGTCTGGTAATCCTGATTTTGTATAAAGTGTTGCCATATTGTCAATGTCACTCTATAAATGCTAGCCTAATGCTTGATTCTAAATATTAATGTTACGATAGTAGTTAACTATCTTTAAATTACATTGAACTATTATAATGACGCTGAGAAAAGGGGATGAATAAAGAAATCACGCAATATACAACTTGTTTTATTAAATAAATATATCATCGAGCAAATATCCCTTTTTAAAACATCCTATTATTTGTGACATTTAATGTCACAGATAAGCATTTAAAAATCATAAATAATTAAAATCCACAGATTAAAAAAAAGAAACAATCGTATAACCAAAAAGGGGTAAATTAAACATGCATAACGCTAAGTGTCGGCACACGTTAACAAACCAATGTTTCCGGTCAACACCGCGCGCTTCCTGTTCATTGTACGACGAGGGTGGATTACACGTTGACGGACTTTGATAACTATAGATAACTTTACTTATAGCACACACATAAATATTACTGTCGCATTAGTTGCCTTGGGGATAAATAAAAGTCTAATATAAGTTTAGATAAAACAAAATATAACATTTTTGCCTTGACAGAAACACAATGTGGGTACCTAATAGAAAAAAAGTCTATAATTAATGATGTCCATAATAGACGAATAAAGCTTCAATTGTTTAACATTCGCAAAAAAGAATTTTGAATAGTGACAAATAATTAGTTTGAAATATTTAAATAAACCAATAAGAAACATTTATATTTTATGTAAAAATATGGATGGTCTTTGTGTATGTTTTCTTAAAGTAAGACCAGAACTTAAAACCAGATTTTTTAGCTCCTCCATATAACAGGGTAATTAGACGAAATATAGTATTAAGGTAATCCATTTCTCACGATTCGCTCAAATTTTCGAGCCGTTTTGAATGTTGAGTAGTGACTTTTCTCTCTCGACTCGACTCTTCTTCCAAGAGAGAGAGAAAACGAAAATAATACATTTCCTCGATTGGAAATTGACCTTACGACCATCGCGTTTACAGTTCGATACTGACGCTACGCTACGACGCGACGGCCAGAAATTTATGAACATCTATACAATATTGGTTGCAATACCGAATCAAGCAATAGACACTGGGTTCGTATCCCGCTCGAGCAAATGAAATGTGTAATATTTTCATTTCCTAGCCCTAGTAACGAGGCCTAATGAAATGTGTAATATTTTCATTTCCTAGCCCTAGAACTGCAATGGACAGACTCAAGAAAATATGGAAAAATAAGAATATTACAAAAGCCACTAAGATCAGGCTTGTGCAGACGCTTGTTTTTCCCATTTTTCTTTACGCTGCGGAGACATGGACCCTGCGACAGGTCGAGAAGAAAAAAATTGATGCTCTGGAGATGTGGTGCTGGAGACGAATGCTGGGTGTATCATGGACCGAGTTTCGCACCAACGACTCTATTCTCCATGAAATCGGCACTAAACAACGTCTGTCGACGTTAGTACAAAGTCGCATACTAAAGTTCTTTGGACATGTCTCCCGAAGAGGAAGTGGCTCCATCGACCGCCTTGTCGTGCAGGGCAGAGTGGAAGGGACTAGAGGGAGAGGAAGATCTTCCATGCGTTGGACCGACCAAATTAATGCTGGGGGTAGGGGGTCCCTTACATGAGTGTACCAGGCTTTCAGCCAGTAGAGATAAGTGGCGAATATTTGTGAGGCGTATAACATCTGCCCCTAATGTCACTTTGTAATGACCACGACCGCTCTGACAAGAGTGTTACGACTAAGAAGAAGAAGAAGTAACGAGGCACAGCGAATTGAATACCTCTACTCAACATGAAATGCCTCTAGAATTTGGTGATAAGTGGGGTCGGAAGTATTTTAATGAGGACGGAGTGTCGTAACACTAAGTTCTCTCTACCTTGCTATATGCGAGATACTGTGCAAAGCTAAAAAAATATAGTTTTTTTATTTTAATAAGGCCTATATTGATTAGAATTTACTTACATACAATTTATTTTTTTATTGTAATTTCTTTTTATATATTTTTTTATAAATTTCTTTTTCTATTTTACAGAAAAGCAGGGAAAATCTTTGGACGTTACTTTCCTATCCGATTATTTAAAAGACAACTTGATCATTACAGAAGAAGAATGAAAGAAAGATGAATGCTGTGGAGATGCGATCTCTTCGTAGGATATGCGGTGAGCTTTGATGATCGAATCCGCAATCAAAAGATACACAGAATGGCAAGAACTAGCGAGGATATGACGATGAGAATGAAGAGGAACTTGCTCAGCTGGTTTGTGCACGTCGAACGAATGAGTTAAGAAAGAATAGACACAAAAAAAAGGAAAGGAAAAGTGACTGGCAAGAGAGGTAGACCGCAGTATTGAGCTCCGCTACTCAACAAAAAATGTCTTGAAAATTGAACAGTGCTGATTGCCTTAACACCAGTTTACCTCTGCCTACCCTGCTAAATATGGGATATAGTATGACGCAACACACGATTTATACATTTTTATACATTTAGTTAAATTAAAAACGTTTCAATTCAAGCATTCCATATTATCTAATGCCCACAAAATTCTACACCCTTATCGTTATGTAAAGATATCTATTTAATTAAGCGATTCGCGATATTAATTCGATTATTACTCGTCGTAAAAAAGCTAAAACAGACTTTTGCCGCGCAAACGACGTGCCGTCACGGAACCACAGTGTAATAAACCAATTTGGTTTTTATAGCGCGGTAATACAGATTAAATTGCTTTATCACAACCTCTCTAATTACCGTACAAAATTGCACGCCATTGAAACTGTCTGCTTAAAAAGAAACCTTAAATTTAGTGGATAAAGTTTAAATTGATATGGCTGTTTTGTAAAACTAATCTAGCACTTCCAATCAAATTAGCGTGAACGAATTTTTACTTTACATTGCAGAGATAAGATTTATTTTTGAATGGCGTTTAAATTGTAAGTATTGTAAGTAGTGTCATCTATCGGCAGTTAGATCGAGTTAGGCGGGGAATTTTAATTTAATTAAAAAGTGAACGGTTTTTGTGACGCGTGCCCCCAAGTGTTGCCACGTGGCTACTGATTTTTAACTGTTATTTTCATTATTGAAATTGTATTTTAACGCATTTTTTTTATGTTTTTGTTAATTTCTTTATCTGATTGTTGATTTGTTTCGATTTATTTTGTTTTAATAGCGTTAGCGTTACGTTATCGCAAATTTCTATCAGTAAAGAAGATTGAAGTTAAAAGATTGAAATATTCTTATCTAAGCCGATATAAAATGGAATACCTATTTATAAAGCTCCAAAATCTCTATATTGACTTTTTATAATAAAATACGCAAATTTTGTTAATGTTGTTGTAATGATTTATAGTTAAATCTAAAATGTATATTAGGGTAAGGTAACTTGTATAGTAAAACTATGTGATAGTACATTGTAGGTGATATTCAAATTTTACATTTTTCTATCGTGGCATAGAGAGATAACCTCGAACACGAAGATCATAATAATTCAAATTAGGTTTAGAGGAATTTATATTTATTATAATAATCATTTCTCAATCTCATTACACAAGGTGATTTAGTTTCTACTTCCCTCAACTTCCTTCAATGCAAGATTTTTAGTATCGCAAAAAATATCATATCGCAAAAGTAAGTTAGAAATGTCTTAATATGAGAAAGAACTAATACCAAATTTAATAGTTTCTAAGTTTAATAATTTCGAATAGTTCTTACATATGTTTAATCCGGTTGTTAATAGTTGGAGCTATAAATATGTACATATATGTATTTAATGAGATTATTTGCACTCTTTTCTATGTTTTTTATTAAAGGCATTGAATTATATATGCAGATTAGGTGATGACACTATAATGTGATACCATCAAGCTGATCTGAAGATGAAGCCCGAATATTGGGAAAGTAGCTCTGAGATGCCTATTAGAAATCCATTGATTGAGCTTGGGTCCGTCGGAATCGTCTTCAGTTTTTTTATTCATTTTTCTTGATGACGAAAATCTGACGATGGAACTGGAAAATGACTAAAACTTGGAAAGCCTACTAAAGAACCTATCAACTTATAGCTCATTATATTCGTATAAATATATTTTGTTAATTTACCAAAGTGTGTGTTCATTTCTTGCTTTATTTTTTATTAAAATATTAAAGATATTTAAAAAAAATATTTGGCAAACCTACGGGCACAATGTCGGCCGACGTGTGGCCCAACCTGTCGGCAAAGCTGTTGATCTATCAATTAATTAATCAATAAAAAAAAATTTTACAATGCAATTTTGACTCATTCTTATTTCGCGTTTGTATTTACATAATACATAACAAACAAATAATTTTAAGAGCGTTCTTTTTATCGTTTGTTTACAAACTATTTTTTTAATAATTAACTAAATTAAAAACTGAACTAATCTAACTAAACGTAACTATTTTTACAAGCTTTTATTTAATTTGCAATGTATGGAAGGAATTATGTTTGTTTAGGTTCTTGAAATCTTGCAAGCTAAATTAGAAGCACTTCCTCTCATTCTACGGAATTGAAATTTTGCATGTTCAGTTCTGAAGACAATTAATGTAAATGATAAGCATGACCTGATCTGACACCTAGAAACGGCTCAATTCAGCAGATCTACTCAACAGTGGACAGCATAAATATGCAATATTGAGTGTCATAGTTGAACGCATGTACTTACTATACTAAAGATGCTTCATTTGGACATAGCTAATTAATAATTAGACTATGAATTTATTGATTTGATTGTATGTACTTTTTATACGTTTTCTAAATAAGTATTTTTCTTTCTTAAGTGTGGATTAACACTTTAAAAACGTTAAAAATTGTATTATACTTAATAATTTGAGTTCTACTAAATAATTAGTATTGGGTTAGTAAGATAATGTTCACTTGTTATTGTAGGATAATACGTGAAATTAAATAACAATCAAGTAATGTAATACTAATGTGAATAAGTTCGTGAAATTTCGAATTTTATTGTTTGATACATTTAAGTACTATGAAAAGAACGTTTAAACGAAAAATATAAATATTTCTTAAGCCTGAAAAACTTTTTCATTGACAATGAAAGTCTATATATCTAATTTACAATAATGGTAGCGTACGGCACTACTATAAAAAAATCAAGAAGCCATCGGATAATATATTTATTTAAATAAACGGTCATTAAGGGACACGATAGGTACATCAAACTTTTCTTTAGTAGAGAACAGTTCGATACTAAATTAATAGCTAACAAACAATACATGACTTTCATCGATAGTATTATTTATAGCTATTAATCAGCAAATTCTCTAAATTCATAGAATTTTGTATAATGGTCATAAAAATTATAGTGATCCCATTAATTACTGAGTAATTTAGTTCAAATATCATATATCCTGTTGTCAAACGTGACAGATAAGCGAAATGGCCGCTAATGGCCGGCTCGCTGTCAACCATGTTTGTTTTTAATACTTGTAATTATTCAAATTTCGAACGGCAGATGCGTTCGGATACGTTAATCGAATTTCAACGCGTGCTCGTTTGGTTGTACTTAAAAATATTTGGACGATATCAAACCTTTTTAGGTAGACATAAGCGATATTTCATGTAAAATGATTTATTTAGTTTTTTAACGTCAATTATAATTTGTTATGGATCTTATTTTGAGGAATATAATGGTAAAAAAACGGCCAATTACATTTGGTCCGCAGGAAAGTAATGATGTGTTTAATTAAAAGTTTGTAGTGCATCAATTAAATTGGTTAATGACTCGTGAACGTCAATGATACTAACTAAGCTGCATCGTTAAAGAAAGCCGCGCGTTTATTTACGCCTTATGGCGGTAATGTATGTTTATTATTATTACGAAATATATGATTTACGTAGTATATAGTTTTGCTTTTTTAAACAAACAAGGCCTTCGCGCACCTTAAATATATACAATCCCCGAGTTGGAATCAAACCTATAACTACTGAGCTCCCGTCAGCTGATGTACCTTTATACCACGAAAGCTTCCTGTATATTACATTAATAGCAATAGAACTAGCTTAATATTTATAGACAAATTGGCTGAAGTCATTTCGTACAATCGAATGCAAAATTACTATAGAGTTATAAATGACAATTTATAGTCAATTACGCAGTCATAAAACTTAAGATACTCACCAATCGAGAGTACTCGGTGGTCATAACAAAAATATTATTTAAAGCTTGAATGTTTAGAAAATACGTTTTATAACTTTTTTTGGGTACACTTACTCCACTATATGCGGAGTAGGCAAAAACTAATTTCTGTCTTTGTTAGCAGAGCGACTAAATGAAAATAATCCATTACCCTGAATGGGAAATGAACCTGCAACTCTTGCGGCCTGTACTTATAAATTCGAAATAACTTTTATAACCCGATGCTTTTATAATATAGCTATTATAAAATTTATTATATAACACATAACCCAACCCACAGTCGAAGAAGTACTTGACGGTAAGTGATCTCAGCAATAATGAGCGGATGCCGTGCGAACGATGTTTTATTAATATATTTCATTGTTAAGTGATTGTTGGTTTACTTTTACACGATATTTAAAATAAAATTTAGCACTTTAAACTTATACTATTTTAAAATCATCATATATAGTTTATTTTACTTTGAGAGTGTTCTAAGAAAGTATATCGTATAGTGTCACTCTAAAACAAATTTTATATACTTATTTTTTTTTCTATATCTAGTAGACAGTACATATATTAAGCAGTACATTTTGCATTTTGCAACAGCGATTGAAAGTGAACGTGATGGTTGCGGTTCGACCTCCATTCGAAATTAAAAACTCATACATAGTGCCTAGAATTCGGAATAGAATATGTTAATCATATATATTCTATTCCATATTTTATACTTAGCTTGTAAAAATAATAAAAATAATATTTTATTAAAAAAATGTCAACTTCCCCTTAACAAATTCTAGGCATTAATAACACAAAGTGCTATCAAATACTTGAATATAGATCGTTAATACGTCGTTTGTATGAGCATAAATAAAGACATCACTATTTAATATTACTAAATATTTTTATTTGAATTCAGTTATGGTGCAGGGGCACGAGTGTGCAACTGTAAATGCGACAGGTTATAGGTTCGATTCCCAATTGAGGAAATGAAATATTGAATATTTTCATTTCCTCGATCTGGTAACAAGGCAAAGCGCAGCGTTGCAGCGTTGAGGTCCGCCCCTCAACACGCAATGTCAACAGAATTCGGCAAAGAAAGTTTCAGAAAGTGGAGAACTCTCGTGCACCGTCTCGTGGCAGCATCTGTCTGTAACAGCGACGGTAGTGGGTTCGATTCACATTCGAAGGAGTTATTTTATTTAAGGGCTTATATTTTATTATTCGTTGGGAGGAAAATGAGATACAAAGCGTGTTAACACTAGGTTGCCTTTGCCTAGCCTGCTATGCGGGAAATTATTTTTAGATAGATTTACAATACTATAGCTTTTGGTATTATAAACGGAAAATTTAAAAGAAAATCTCAAAGTAAATGAAATTGTGTTTTGGGTGATGAAGTTAAATTGCACAGTCACATTAGGCCCTAAACATATTAAAAAACAAACGAGTATAGTTAATTCAATACATTCGGCTTGTTATAATTACATTGCCAAAAACCGTGTAGATCATTCGCTTAGATATATCTGTTACATACATTTTAACTGGACGTTTGCCAGAGGGTCAAAACTGAAAGTGGCTATCCCGAATTTTAAACCCCAATTTTTAAATAACATCATAAAATATCGTCGTTTGTGAGTGGTAAGAGGTTAAGCAACTAAGTAGGATGAAGAATGAGTATAGAGTTCGTGTAAAAATTGAAAATTTAAAGTGTCCCCCTTTTTTAAAGCACAATTTCGTACAAAGATGCTGACAAACAAAAAACCTAGAGGACGTCCCGATTTAACTAGATAAAAACTTAATTAATACTATTATTAGAGCGTAGTCGGAACGCTTGGACGTTTTCCAAGAGGCACGGGTTCGAATCACCCGTTGCATTTTTACTTTAAAAAAAAGATTCAAGAAAAACATATCAAAATTTTATTTACAGATAGAAACTTAACTTAATTTTATATTTTAAAAAATATAAATATAACAATTTAGCTCTTTCCTTATATTATGAATAGACCAAATTAAACACATTTCAATATCCAAAGTCAAAGTAATAACAGTCAATCTAACATATTTAACATGACAATGCAAACAGACCGGCCGTTGGCGTATCTCGGTTAGATCTTAGGAGGTAGATAATTATCAAATTTTCGATGCGCGCGCGCAGTAATTTCGACTTTCGCCCCAATTTGATGGGACGACTAACAAATGTGGCTTTATTTACGGATGAACCTCACGCGATAGTGTTTAATCATTAGTGTGACAATTTTTATAGCTATTTTTTATATAAAAATATCTTGTATATCACTTAATTTTATAACTTCGTTCGGCCTTTAATTCTACGAATACGAAGTAACGATTTGGATATAGATTATAATAAAATTTATAAAATCACTTTCACGCTGTACCCCGCAAAGAGCATTGTAGGCAACAAGTTCAGGAAGGTTCTGAAGGCATTGCGTGTTGAGTGGCGGAACTTAACGCCGCGTTTTGTTTCGACACTAGAGCGAAGAAATGAAAATATTAATTTAAATAAATACTTAATTTTCTAGAGTGGGGATCGAACCCACAAATAGTCGCGTTTACAGTCACACTTGAGCATCTGCTTCCTCGGGCGTACGGAAGGTCTCACTCCAGGGAGAGATGTAGCAAGGCACTTGCATCCGACATAGTTCTTACGCAGGCGCGTGACGTGGCCAAATCATCTTAGACGACGCTCTTGGAACGTGTCCTCTACGTCACGGACTCCAAGACTACCTCGGATGAATGTGTAGCGTATGCAATCACACCGCGCTACGCCGCCGCTTGATGTGAAACTCCAGAGTGTGCTAAGATAGTGCCAGCATTCGATGCCGTATAAAAGAAACGGTCGGACGATGCTCTTGTATATCAGATCCTAGAGTTTTGACGGTATCTTGCGATCGCAGACAACATCAGTGTCAGACAGCGTTTATCCGGCTATATACATCGTGTTCGATGCCTCCAGACTCGTGCATGACGGATTCAACCTGAACTTTTCCGACTTAACGGTTAGTTCAGGACCTATATGGGTCGTGCTCGAGTCTGGGCTCCCGCAGGCCATGTACTCGATCTATGACACATTTAGTTTAAGACCACGTACTCGTTCTTAAGAGGACCCTTCCAGAGGTTCATTTTACGCTTCAGCATCAGTTGGTTCTCGTTAATGAGTGCTATGTCATCGGCATACATCGTCATTGAGGCTGGTCTTAGATGTGACCCGAGACAGTATGGAGTACTACCTTGAATAAGAGCGGACTAAGAGCCGAGCCCTGGTGAACCCCTACTGTAATCTCGAAGGGCTTAGTGTCGCCAACAGCAGTCTTAACCATGGAAGCGGAATCATGGTGCGTCTCTGATAATCTCAATATAGGCCTCAGGTCTTGGGATTGCAACGCCCACCAGATACAATGAAGAAGCACACAGTCAATGGCCTTCTGCAGATCTAAAAAGGCTACATACTTCCTTTTGATGGAGAATTAAAAACATTCAGCACCTTCTTTTCCTCTCGCTATAAAAATGTAATACGCTTTTATTATTTATTAAGTGTTATATTTCTTATTAGAGTTCATTTATTTTTAACTTTTGAGCTCATTTTATTAACAAATAATAAAAGCTTGTTCTTAAAAAAGGTTTCTTTACTTTAATTTTATTCCCTGTATGCCTCCATCAAAGTTCTGAGGGCGAAAATGGCGTCCATAGTGCTTGATTCTAACTGAAATCCATATTGAGACTCAGAGATAGTAAACTCTCGGCGGAGCCTGAGGTCGATCATGCGCTCGACGAGCTTCATGGCTTAACTTTCGCTTCCTTACGGGTTATTGGGGCAATAAGTCCGAGGTTGAGTGGTTCAGCAACTCCTGGAAGTAGCTTCGCCACTTCTCTTTGGAAATCCACAGAGGCATGAGTACAGAGCAGCGTACCCTGGGATTCTCTGACGCAAAGACATTTTGCGATATCTTGCGTCGCTTTACCCCGGGAAAGTGCCAGTTTGTAAATGAGTTTCTGCCCGTCTACAGTTTTAAGTTTAACATAATTAGTGGTGATAAATGCTCTCTGCGGGCTCTGGCTCTTTTACTGGCACTCTTCGCTACTAAGACCTCCAATCTGTTTTAGGAGTATTGGATTGTTGCCACTTCTTAAAGGCAACCTCCTTTTCACGAGTCATCTCCTGCACCTTGTCATTCCACCATCATATCTCCTTGTCGATGAAACGTCCTCTCCTAGAAATGACAAGAACTCGCTTGCCCGCCGCAATAATTGCTGACTGAGCTCGATCCCAAGCATCATGAGCAGTCTCGGTGTTAGTTGAATGACGAATGACGTATCCAATCATATAAGCTGGTAACCCTGTCCGAATTACGGGACTTATTGCCCTTCCAGCGAGTTTTCTGGAGGAAAGCACACTGGACCCGACGTCTCATGAGTACATCCGTGAGTTCTCTGTATCGTCCGGTTAAAGAGCCAATATTCCACGTTGTAAAGCGTAGTTTACATCTGGGTGCTAATGTGTTTAGCCGGGCCCCTACATGACACTCCCTTACGAAGTCCTTGCCCACTTGTCGCAGGTGTAGGGTGATGTGCCTGCGCGTCATTTTGCGGCGACATCCTAGCGGTATCCAGTATGTTCTTAGTTCGGTCCATACTGTGGCGAGTTGTAGTTTTTAGTTCTTACCATCTGACTTCCAAGACCCAATTATGGGAAAAACCGACCGGAGAGGTATAGAATAGGGATATTAGTTAAGACACCCTGTGAACACCAATGGTCTCATATTAAATAAAATAAAATTTGTTATAAATTTCTTTCACGCTATATCTATCCCGTTTAAAGCAGGTTAGGCAGAGGAATCCTAATGTTAAAATATTCCGTTCCTCACGCACCGAGGAACGTGACCTATTTTTAAGACAATACGTGTTGAGTTGCGGGACTCGACGCCGCACTATGTCTCATAATTCATTTTCCTATGTGAAAAGCGAATCCACAACTGTCACGTTTACAGGCAGAGATTCTGTCACTGTGCTACGACAGCCCCGCCTCTACTACGAGTCCAGCTGTGGGCGTGTTATAATCTAAATAAAAAGTTAAAATACAAAGAAAACCTACTTTTATATAACTAATGAGCTCTAATTCTATTTGAGTTAAGAACATTGTTAAATCACGTATAAGCAACTTAAACGGTTGTGCATTGTTCCCATATACGAGTTGTAACAAGATTAGCCGTCCACGTAAATAGCATTTATAATCCTATATAGACTTAGGTACATTGTACAATACAATTCAGTGAATGTAAATGTAAATGGTTTGGTTAATGTATATTGAGAAAAAAAGTAGTGATTTTTTATTCCGCTCTCTTTTTTCTCTTTGAATTATGTTTATATTCGTATTAAAGGAAGTTATCAATGAAGTGATTGTCAACGCGACTGTTGTGCGTGTTTGTGGGCCTTGGGTAGTTATTACTATATCCTTGTTTTATATCCGAGTCGTGGCGCAGGCACTATAAGAGTGACAGGTTGTGGGTTCGGTTCCGACTCAATTAATTATTTTATATTTTATTTTGGGAATGTCTGAACACTAATTTCCTAGGTATGCACTCTGTGGCTATCCCGCTAGATGCGGGATTAATCGTGAAGCAAAAAAAAGTAATACTGCAGTAGAAATTATTATTTTGTACATAATATTGTATGATAATTCCTTAAACTAAATTAATGAGACTTACAAGTTTTATTTAATAACTATCTACACTTTCGTGGCATAGTGCCAATGAAAAACTATACGACTGGCTACGAGATGGTCGTGGGTTGTAATCTTGGTTGGGGAAAAGCGTGAGAAATAGAAAAAAACAAAGCACGGCGTTGTGTTGCACCGAATGACGTGCATTGCCTCTGAAATGGTTTGAAAATGAAGAATCTTATAATACTTATGTGCGGGTGACATGTAGAAAAAAAACATTTTGCCGTTTTTACTTTATTAGAACTCGAAAAAACGAAAAACTAAAAGATAAAACCGTATCTAATTTCAACCAGTCAACCATTAAATCAAGAAATTAGTCTCATTTCCATATATTAACTCGTAACTAATAAATTGTTCATTAATGCAATCTATTAATATTCCTTACTAGTGTAATTGTGTTTTGGGTTTTGCATATATTACCTTCTAATTATACACAAACGGACTGACAAATGTTTGGAGATAACAGCATTTTGAAAGGACAACTTTAATTGTTAATTTATATTTTATGCAGTTTAAGGTTTTCTTTTGGTGATAATTTATTTAGTTTTGATAAAAACTGCATTTTAATCTTTCCAATATAATGGTAATCCTATATTATAATGTATTATAAGAAGCGTGGCGCAGCCGCTTAGCATCTGACTATTAACATGATGGTTGTAGGTTTAACTTCCACTTGAATAAGAAAGTTTGATATTTTTTTTTAATAATTTTACAATTTACTTTTAAATTTGAAACGTTTTGAAAATAGCAAACTCGTTCTCTATGAACCTCCTTAAAATCTGCTTTTATCTCTTTTTGTTTTAAATAATTCAACATGAGTGAAAGTTATAAGTTGTAAGAAAGTTATATTGTAGTCGTATGACACACAGGTCGTCTGATTGTGAACAGTGTGCGACAGTTGTGGGTTCAATCCCAACTCGGGAGGAGAGACACGCAATATCTTGAAATCTATTAAACAACTAAATTAGTCATTAAATTAGTAAAAACAAAAATATGAAAAAAAAACGTATTTTTTTAAAGATTTGAAATATAAAAAAAAGCAAACAGAACTGTGTATTCCTGTTAGTATAGACTTTTGCAACATTGTATAAACTGTAATTGGCTTCGACTAATTCCTAGTGAGGACGCGCGCTTTACATAAAATAAACATTAGCGATGAAAAGTAAATACTCTTTACTTAGAACTAAAGTTACTTTTACAGGCAAGTTTTATTATTTTAAATTTTTAATAAAATATATATGTACATATTTAGTATTTTTTAATTTTATTGTTAGGGAGAAAGCAGTATTATTTTTTTTTTTATGGAAAAGGACAAGGCAAACGATCGTTCGGGTCACCTGATGGTAAATGATTACCGCCGTCCACGACCCCGTGCAACACCAGAGGAGCTACAGCTGCGTTGGCGGCCTTTAAGGTGGAGATAGACGCGCTTTTGAAGGTACCCATGTCATATCGACCTGGAAACACTCCATCGGGCGACCAAATCGGTTAAAATTAAAAAAGGACTTCTGGTCGATTTCCAGAAGGCGCGGGTTCAAAGCATAAAAATATGGTATTTTTGTTAGACAAAGGATAGTTAGTGAGAAATCACTATCTAATATTTATTTTCCATTTTAGAAATAATGTATTTGTATAATCAGTGCATAAATTGTTATTTGGCGGAAAGTGCAGAAAAGAATTTTTTAACAGTGGATTTCTGCCTACCCAGCCAATGCGGGGTTTTTATGGATAAAAAAAATAATGTCAAAGTTTCGATAAATACAGATTAAACACATTTTTACTTTTTTTTAAATCTTGATACGTTTAGTAACATGAGTAACCATTATGGTGACAATACGAACGCGTTTATGCGTCGCCTTCAAAAACATTAGATTCCTATTACAAGTTTGATTCATTTGTGAAGCGTATGGGAAGTATTTTAACTGTGTTAAAAAAAAAAACTATGTATGTGTATATTTTAAATTCAAATATTTTACGTAATATTCTTTTTAGGATTCCGTACCTTTTAAGGAAAAAAGGAACCCTTATAAGATCACTTTGTTGTCCGTTCATCTGTCTGTCTGTCAGGAGCCTTTATCTCAGGATTGCTTAGAGATATTGAGAAAAAACTCGAGACCTCCAATTTTTGTATGGAACTCTCGGTGGGCGAGCCCGACTCGCGCTTGTCCGGTTTTTAATTTTAAACTTAGGTAATTTCTTTTGGTTTTATTAAAATAATGAAACGTTCAATTAATCAAGCAAAAACACTTTCTTTTTTTATACAAAAAATACTTATAGACCGTTGCGTTATAGCGGTGAGTTCGATTCCCACTCGAGGGCATGAAATATTTTCATTCCTTGGTTCGGTAATTAGAAAAGCGTAGCGTTAACATCCACCATTTATCTATATATTAATACGTGAAGCAAAAACATTGGACCCCTTTTTACGAAAATTGCGCGGACGGAGGACTATGAAATTTGGCAAATTTATAGTTTATATGTGGAAGAAGTACAGAACGCTAATATTTTTCAATAATAATCACGCATTTGAAAATATTTACACTTTTATATTTATAAAGTGGCATATACGTATGCTATGTGGCAACACCAACGCGTATTATTCGTCATTTGGTTCTCAAGTCATAATAAATATACATAATAATATATCTTAATAATTTTGTATAAAAATCGCGAGTGACCGCCATTGTACAATATATATTTTGAATATAAACATGTTCTAGGGTTGGATTCGAATCTACAATCAATCCAGTTTGTTTGTTGAACCGATTAACCTCAGGAATTTAGGAATTAGGAATTGGATAGTACATTTACTGAGGAAGGCTATATAACATCAGAATAACCATACCGATGTAAGTTGTGTCCCACTGTACCTTTAATCAGAGTCACTTTGGGCACGTAGTATGTTGTATATACAAGCTATTTGACCACGAAGGCGAAATCGCAGGTAAATCCTAGTATATTAATGCAATATATCACGGATAAATCAATTAACATTAAAAGTTTAATTTTACAAAATTTTGTATCAGAATTTTGTACTCACAATCAATTCGTTTGGTACCTACTCGTTTAATTAATATCGTTGCTTATTGAGCCGCTATAATTACAGGCAAATAAACTTGAATCGTTATTATGTATAATAAATAACATTTCATGATATACAAAGTGGCTGTTTAAATATAATTACAAATCAAATAAATCAGCTTTACACTGTATGCTGCAAAGCTGTATGATGAACTGTATTGAAAATATAAATTTAAGTAAATATTTCATCTCCTCGAGTGGGGATCGAACCTACAACCAGTCGATTCACAGTCACACTTTGTGTCCCTGCGCCACGACTGGCCTCAAATATAATTACTCAACTACTCAAAACGCACTTGAAAATTCGGCAGAGAGTGGGAAACGAAGTGCTTTAGCTCTGGGTTCCCTCTGTCTAACCTGCTGTGTGCGGCATACAGTGTAAAACAAAAAAAAAAAAACTTATATATATATATATGATCTTGTAACAAAGACTAAGTATTCATCTCACGTTCTGATTATACGTCTTATTTGAAGCTTCTGTAGGCTCTTTGCAAAGGTCACACGACGAAAGTTTCTTATACCTTAGTTAATACATTTTATAAAGTTCGTTTCTTCTTTTTGTTTCAGCTGTGTTGTTGAATACTAATTTGAAAATTTTGGGTCGTATTAAAAATTTATTAATATATTTTGAACAGGAAGCAGTTTTAGTTTTATATAGAGAAGTAGAATTTTTAGTAAATATTTACTATAAATTCTACTTCTCTTTATTCTATCTATAATTTTTACTTACTCCGAATTATGTAAATTTTATTGTGGGTTTGACTCCCACTCGGAGGAATTAATTATTTGCATTTCCTCGCTTTGATAATTTTGATAATAACACAAAAGCGACGTTGAAGATCTGCACGCAAGTCAACATGCAATGTCTCGAGAATTGGGTGGAAAATAGGGAACATAGGAAAGTAGGAAAAGTAGGTTCCCTCTGTCTACCTTACATACAGCGTAAAACTATTTAATTATCAATGTTTATTTATCAAAATATTTTAAATTTCTAAATTATACAATATTAAAACTTCCACGCTCCATCACCGGGAGGAGTGTCCAATGACACCTACTGATGTTTTGAAATTAGATTCGCAATACGAAACTACAAATTACAGTTTAAAAAAATTGAAAGGCAAGCTTTTTATTCTTTTCAACTTCTATTATACACACATTCCATATACACTTGCTAAAAAGAAAATGTACTCTATTTTTATTACAAAATAAGGACAACTTTTGGATAATTTAACAGCATCTTTAACTTTGTCGATTTGTACAAAGCCGTTTATTTTTCTTTGTCACCCATTTATACATGTATAGGGGTGTCGAGATCCGTTTTTGAAAAATGAATAGGTAAATACTGTGGAGTCTTGTTACAAATCGTTTAATGTGGAGATTTGTTCTTTTAAATTACATATTAAACCTTATTTTTAAAATAATAAAGTCTTTTTTTTAATATTAAGGTCTAGAAATTAAAATGTATTTAGATAATAAGCTTTAATGTGCAAATTGTAGAGCAAAAGTCGTTTCCTTTTATATAATTATTATGATAAATTTAGTGTACAGTAGGTCGATTGTTATTTGATATTATTAGTTCTATTAAGAAATCGTGTCGGCTTCCGCTATTCAACTTGTAATGTTCTCAAAATAGGCAAAAATAGAATGTCTTATTATAATACTAATAAAAGTATTCTTTCTGTTCCTCGTTCGTCGTTTCTTATTCAGTTATTCAACTGAAGACTGCAGATAAAAAAGTATTTTATAAATAATGATTTATAATTTCCAGTGTCTGTTGTTTACCACACACTCGTATATCTGTCTGTATTTTTTTTAAGAACAAATCAGGCTTACTTAAGAACAAATATAAATATGGTTAAGTACTTTGAAATCTTTGTTAGTTAAAAAAAAATTGTATAAAAATCTTTATAGTAAATTAAAATATATTAATAAAAATATATAATAGGCAGAGGGAAAGACACTCCGTTCCCCAATTTCTGCCGAATTTTGGAGGCATTGCGCATTGAGTGCCGGAACTGAACTCCGCGCTATGCCTCCACACTAGGCGTTTACAATCACACTTTATACCCCTATACTTACTATTATATACTTTATACCCTAGCATTAGTTTAATTATTTTTCCCAAAATTGATTTGACCTTACTACCATCACTTTAAGTAAAATACAACGTCGTTATATTTTATACCGACAATAGACGTTACAACTAAACCCAAATAACCTAAAACATATAATATACATAAACTTAACCGAAACCTACTTTATCTGTACTAACGTAATGTTTAATTAATACAGACATACTTTACTTAACTTTTTAAAATACCTTATATATTATGTTGATAAATAAATAATAATTCTATATATCATTTGATAAGGGGTAACAATTAAACCGTTATCGGTGGGGTTGTCACCTTCGCGTCGTGTCGTGACGATGACCATCGACCATCTGCTGGTATTAGAATAACAATAGTCAAATTGCTCTAGATAGTAAAATTTAAGTTAATTTTAATTTTTTTCAAGCAAATGCGTAGGTTCTTATCGTTTACGTTAAAAATATTAAAATTAACTATCTACATCTAAGCGTAGATATACTTAGTTCTCATTTCTTCTCTAAACAGTGAAGAAGTGAAAACTTTTTCTCTAATCTTTCGCATATAGCAGGGTATTCATTCTTTCTCGACTTTCCACTTTATCCCAAGTAACTGCGTTTTATGTATCTCTTGATATCGGATTCCGGCAGCTAAACTGAGTCCGCACATCCTACGAAGAGATCGCATCGCCACAGCATTCATCTCTTTCATTCTTCTTCTGGATATTCCAGAACCCACGTTCCACTGCAGTACACCGGCGTTGGTGCCAGCACTGCGTTGTGTATCACCAAACGTGCAGCTGCACTAATGTTTTCTGTAAATCTACGGCACCGTTCATTCCGTTACTGGCACCAACTCGCCTTTCTATTTACTTAGAATAATATTATAGCCTCCATAAAATATAAAAATGCAAAATACTATAAGATATAAAAGAAACCTACAAAATAATTATATAAAAATAAATATAAATAGTACCTATGAAGAAACTGCTTGTGATGAAACCAAACGTTACGGTTTGTCTAACTAGATCACAAAGTGAATGACAGTTGAACAGTTTCCCGTTTTTCCCGCATATAGCATGGTAGAGAAAGGGAACCGAGCATTAAAACATTTCATTGCTATACGCACCGCTCAATGTTTGATATATTGCGTGTTGAGTGACGGAATTCAAAGCCTAGCTTCGCTTTTTACCAGGTCGAGAAAATTTAAATAATACATTCCCCCTTGAATGAGATTCGAACCTGGACCACCACGTTTCTGGTCTGATGCTGTACTACTGCTCTATGATGACTTCTGGATATATTATCACTCCATTGGTATTTCAATTCACGATAATTGCGTTCAATCAAAGAGTAATATATATTTTTTTAAGCAAAATCAACTGCTAACACTTTAAAGTTAATTAAAATGAAAAGTAAAATGTGAGTGTATAATAAAAAGGTTATTGAATAAAAATTAAACGTAAGCATTCCAAGAAGCGACTTTAACAATTAATTTTCGGGCAAGAACATCCGATAAGAATCTACACCCACCCCCAAAATGTGTGGGCTAACTTCGAAAACTGTTGACTTCGATTATAAATAAATAAGTTATACATATTTTTGTAGTTTATTATGTAATCTAATGGTTAAAATATTGCTTGGACATAACAATTAATATTATGTACTTTATTATTTAATAAATGTTATATCCAGAAGAGAGAAGCGACGAAAAAACATACAGTAATTAATTTTTTTGCATTATTTTTTATCTTATTTAAAAGCAGCAGATTTTTAATTTCGTTTATATAATTGTAGAAGTAATGTTTTAATGGCGCAAAACTTTTTCATTTTTAACAAAGGATATCACAGTTTTTTTGTAATAGGGAATATTTTATTAAATCATATTATCAAATTAAATTTTATGCTGTCTTGCCTGACAATAAAATACATTTATGTATAGAAATATGCAAAAATTATAATATCACAATCTTCATTTACTGGCAACTGATTCCATTTCCATTTGACAACGCAAACAAAGTCATAGGTAAAAGCTTGTACCTAACTTAAATAAAATAAAATAATAATAAAATAAAATAATTGTCAGCCTAGCTTAAAACTTTAAGTAGTCTCACCCACTATCAGTAATACAAAATTAATCTAACATGCGGCAGTCAAAACAGCGCGTCTAATTGTGTTTTTATTCAAATAACGTTAGAAGCGATAGTGTTTCTTTATTATAATACATTTACATATAAACATTATTCGGACACGACCGCCCTTTGTGAATCATCTACAAATTATATTTGGTAATTGATTATGACAATATGTATGATAGAATTAGTTCTTTTATATAAAACATATTTTTTTATTTTCTATATTTTTTTTAAGCTCGTGAAGCTCTGTTGGTTCTTACTACAGAAAATTAAATATTAAATATATTATTTTTTTGGATAGAATGGAATGATTTAACACTAAGTTCCTAGGTTGCGTATGTTGATGTGCGGGATAAACTGGTAAAAAAAATACTGCATTTTTATAGAAATTATGGAATGAAACTCGAAGTGAGAATTGGACCCACGATTATCACATCTAAAGTTAGTACCACTGTCCTAAAATGGCTACAGATTAAGATTATCATCGCTAAATGGTTGCAGTATACTTTGTGCCGCAGTTCTCAATTAGGTACCAGACTATACAGTTAACAAATTGTAGTTATACAATCGATTCTAATTGTGATTGGAATTGCTTATCTATCTTGTATATTTAAAAACAATAATATACTTACCATAGTCTAAAAAAGCTGGACAAGTGTGAGTCGGGCTCGCCGAGGATTCTGTAAAAATTGGAGGTCTTGAGCTTTTACTGAAATTCAGGCTTAGCTTAGTCAGAGCCCTTTCATCTGATACCTGACTTGAACTAAAAGCTAAAAGCTTTAATACCAAACTTTACTCCCTTTTAAGGCTATAATTTTTTAAGGTTTTAACCACAAATGTACAGTTTTTTCCTGAACTAGTACTACCTGTAAATTTCATATTTCTAGGTCAACAGGAAGTACCCTAGGAATTTTGATTCCTTTGAAACACTCTTGACAGACAGACAGACATTTAAAAAGATAGACAGACGGACAACATAGTGATCTTATAATGGTTACTTTTTTCCTTAAAAGGTATGGAACCCTAAGAAACAAAAAAATCCGTCGTCATCGTCGTCCTTTAAGTGCGAAATGTGGTATAGAATGTACTGGATTTATAAATCACAATTTAAGTTTTGAGACATCACGTGCACATTTTTGCGAATCGAAAGCCTGAACTGATAACAGATAGAAGAAGATCTGAACCTGAACTGATAACAGAATAACATCCAAAAATTTCTAAGCAAAAATACACACTCATACGTTATATCAAATTCGTCCATTGTCTACACAGAACCATTAGACCAAAAGCACGGGTACAAGAAATAAATACACGATGTCATACGTTACGATAACGCCGCGCCGGACGGAGCGGTCGTAAATAAAATAACTCAGTAATGACTGCATAACTGATATTTACGCGTTTCATCAAGCGGCAGTCGCGTTGAGGATAGTGGGTTCGGTGCTGCTGTGGTTTTGATATTTAGGCATTACTTTATTCTTTATTTTGGTTATTTTGATTTGTCTATTGCATTATAATTATTATTACAGTAAAAGTCACATTAAAATCCATTACATATTTTAGAAGATCCAAGCTCAGGCTAGACCTTGTTCCATCTAATCTTGATAGGAGAAAAGACATCCGTGATTCGGGAAACTGAACTTGTAATTGCGTATATCGTATAATAGTAATAAAAACTTCTCAAATTGAATGAATTATTTTCATTTCCTCGCTCTGGTAACAAGACAAAACGCGGCGTTAAATTTCGCCACTTAATACTCAATGTCTCGAGAACTGAGTAGAAGCCGGGTAGCGGAATGTCTGATACCAGGTTTCAAGGGAAGAGGTTAGGACTAGAATCTAAACTTTAGTATCAAATACGATATAGGAAGCAAAACTGTACATTACACCGAAGCCGTGCAGTCAAAAGTAATATTCGACGAATAAAAAGCCCGCCGTAGTTATCATAGCAAAACGAATTAAAAGGCGGGCCTTCTAAAAGTATGGTTTCGGCAAAGGATTGGATAAAATGATAAAAATGAAATATGAAGGCTGCTCCCGATGCGAGCGTGCAGGTAGTAGAGATGGGTGGGTGATGTATCGAGAATTGATTTTTGTTGTTGCAATAGAAGTCGGGTCATCACAGATTTTTAAATAAATTGAATTTAATTGAATTTGATTAATCGTATATACTTAATATTAAACATTCTGAGAACTCTGAGGATCGAATAATTTATCAATCGAATAAATAAGTTGTCGAAAAAGTTATCCGTGGTCACCATTAGACTTAGGAAGCATTGCTCTCTTAGTTGACACAATTGTTATATCAAATTGCAAAATATTACAAAGATAGAGTTTCCAAAAATGTTTAATACTAAATATACCCGATTAATCTAGTTTAAGAGTTTCATTTAAAATGTGTAAAAAACGAGAAATCAATCATTGAGGTTGTTTCAGTTGAGAGCATTTGAGAGTCCTCTTCAAATGTAACTTTTAGCTGAACAAATAATTTCTGTGTAGGTAATCACTCTAGAAAAAATAATAATAAGACAAGACAACATAAAAAGGCTAGAAAAATTTTAAAGTTGTAGTAGCTATAACTAATAAGTTATAGGTTAAAAATTAAAGATAAAATATCGATATAGCCTCAGCCCCTCCCTAAACCTACATGCCGGCGCCCATCGTCAAAAGAATTAAAAAGTGGCGCACTGCAAATGGGTTGCAAAAAATCGAATGAAAACCATCAAAGTAACGTTATTACGACCGGCTTTGAGTTCGGATTACTCTCCTGTTATTGCTACGAACCTACCTACAATATTTTTGGAAGCAAAATTCTGGCAGGTCAGATTTTCTTAGTAGATGATGATGAAATTAATGTGTGACATTAATTACATCTTAACTTACCAGTTAGTATTTATAATTATATAGTAGTTATTATGGTTTTTAGTAGGTGTTTCACCAAGATGAATGCAGGTTCAATTCTTGAAAACAAACTGAAGAATTTGAATATTAAGAAATAAAGTACAATGAATAAACAAAGTGTGCTAACAGCAGGGCCCTTTTTTCGGCTTTCCAAACATCTATGGGGAAACCAAAAATTAAATATTGTAAATAAAGTAGAACACTACGACTTGTAATCCCGAGTATGTTTGTAGTAGAAAAATTGTAATAAAAACGAGGCTGTCGTGGCGCAGCGGTACAGGGTCGATTTCTGCTCGTAAAAGTAAACATTTTCTTAAGTAATCAATCGAAATGGTAAGTTGTAATTTTCACAAAAAAATTAAGACAAAAACATTAAAAATCGTGTAAATGATACTTAAAATTTTAATGTTACATATTTATGGGTAAAAAGTAACTAAATAGAGAGAACATATTTGAATAAGTTGGTTTTCAATAAAATAATTGTGCGTGCTATAGCAAAAAAATACTGTTTTAGAAAACGTATAAAATTTGGACATTCCCTCTTGGAAATATCTAGCTAACAAGCCGTTTATACTTTTCTAAAAAAGTTTTTTTTTCCATTTTATACTTAAAAAAATTTGAAGATATATTAAAAATAGTAAGTAGGTTGACTGAGAACTGAAAAAAAATCATTATTGTAGATAGTCATCTTTTCGAAAGTGAATAATTTCCACAGGGGATATCCTATAAGAAGGCTGGGTTTGTAGGTAAAAGAGTTCGAAAGTAAATCCGAAAATACTCTATTTGTACAGACGAAGTCACTTCTAATATTTTATTTTTTTTATTTTAATAAAAATCAGCTAGTAACTTAAACTTTAAAAGAGCGAAAATTTTAAAACTTATCTTTATAAATCTACACAGATTATAAATACTTCTAAACTTCTATCATAAAACTTCATAAATTTTAATCCGAACACCTTATTTTATACACGTCAACATAAATTTATATCAATAATTATATTATTTCTGAATAATAAACCATTCGCTTCGGTAAAAATAAAACAAACGTTCAATCGCAAAAAAAATGGCAGACGCCAAGAAAAAAATGGCTTGTCTATGACCAACAATAGTCTTTATATCCGACAAAGGAATTACCGATGCTAGTACAGATAAATAATATTTTTCCATAGCCACCGTTTTGTTAGGTATAAAGACTAGGCTTCAGCGATTTTATATATATTTTATACTTAGTATTTTGACGCTGTATCCCGTATACAGGACACAAAAAGGGAAATATTCCCAAACGCTAAATATTCGAAACTAAGCGTAAAGACTGGCAAATCTCAAAGCCAGTTTTCTACTAAAGTGAGGAAATAAAACTAAATTAATATTATCATTCCCACGAGTCAGGAACGATCTCACAATCGTCGCGCTAAAATTCATACGATGTTTCATTGCGCAATGTTAAAAAAAGATCTATTTAATTGTAAAAAGAAGGCTTAATAATTTTGACCTAAAATATGAATGTCACGTGCTATTATTATTTGGAAAATAATAATAAGACACACAATTATAATATTATGCCATAATTTTAAATATAATACATCAGATTTTTTTATAAATTTATACACCTTATACAAAATCTTATTTTAAAGTTTAAACAGTAACCACCAAAAAAAAACAAAAATAAATAACTACAGACTAAAAATATAATGAAATTCATATAATTTAAAATATTCTCCATACTTGTACCACACAGAGGGTGCGCTAAGGGTGTTTCATACGAGTTATTAGCTCCTTTGTCGATGCTCCCATATCTCACGCTCGGCAGCGTGAGTGCCTTAGTATGACCGCCGCCCGTTTCAAGTGCTATTTGTTAATATAAGTTATTTTGTTGTTATTTTTATATATTGTTATTGTAATGATGGTGGGGGAGATCGATACATTTTTAAGAAATTTGTTTGTTAATTTTTATGCAGGAAAATTTGTGAAACTGCTTTAATATTAGTTTTCAATGTAGTGATTCTCATTTCTTTACCTTCTAAATTTACCTTCTCTCTTTATTTACTTTCGAAGTTGAAAGAATTCGTGTAGAGAAAAAGTATAGGTATTTTTTCCTTCTTCTATAAGCAAGCAAACGTAAAAACAGTTATTTCCACATGAATTATATACAAAACAAACCTAACGGGTCCACAAATGGAAAAAGCTGTAATAAATTAAAATAAACGGATTGCGTGCGCTTAATTTCACCAAACTGTATGTATTCTATGGTGCGCAAAATCGCAAATTTCGTCTGTGGCACAAAGATGGCCGTTTGACAGATGTAAAACCGCGCCAAAACCCCTTTGGGATCTGTCACATGGCAGATGGCGGTAATTTGAAATTTGCCAATTTTGTTGACCATCTCATTGTAGTGTAATGCAGTGTAATAATTGTTTTGATAGATAAAATATTTTGTAATAGTTATAATTAGGTTATCTTGGCTAGTCATTTGCCGCATTGTCTATTGTCATAATGGCTAGACGGTTACTTTACTTTTGTCAATTTATTTAGAAATCGTTTTAAGTTAAAAATGAATGTACATAGATAATAGAATCGACTTGGCGGGGGCACTGCCGTGCCCCCAGATATTTAAAAATCGTTTTAAGTAAAAAATGTATATACATCGATAATAGTATATTTTTATAATATTATAAGTCACGAGGCCGGTCGTGGCGCAGCGGCACGAGGTGTGACTGCAAAACCGACCGGTTGTGGGTTCGATCCCGACTCGAGGAGATGAAATATTTACTTAAATTTATATTTCCATTTCTTCGCTCTGGTGTCGAGGTTAAGCGCGGCGTTGAGTTCTGCCACTCAACACGCAATACCTCCAGAATTCGGCAGAAAGTGGGGAACGGAGTGTCTTAACACTAGGTTCCCTCTGCCTACCCTGCTGTGTGCGGGATACAGCGTGAAGCTAATTTAAAATTTAATTTAATTTTTTTTATAAGTCTAGAGAGGTAAGTCAATGCGCAGGGACACAAGCTTACTACTGTAAACGCGAGAGGTTGTAGGTTCGATTCCCATTCGAGTAAATTAAATATTTAATATTTTCATTGCCATGCTCTGGTAAACTTCCGCCACTCAACACGTAATGCCTGACGGTGGGGGATGGAAGTGTCTTAATAGGAACAGAGTGTCTGGGTCCCCAAGTTCCATATCCCTCTATTGTCCCGCAATTGTGCGGGGTGATAAAGTGTGAAGCTAAAATTTTAAGGCTGACGTTTGTTTGGGTGATCGAAGTAATCTTTGAAACTACTGATTCAAACTGAATAATTATTTTTGTGTTGGATAGTCCATGTATCGACGAAGGCATCATTATATCACGTCAAATATTTCAGCATAACCCATTGCCCACAGCACTTACGGTCAGGGTTACACTGGCTACATTCGGTTATAGTCCAGGCAAAAGTTTCTATGATTTTTATTAACCCTATATTTTAATCTAGGATTCAAACTGGCAACCGTTATAAATACTTACTTTTCAATAGACCCACAAGGGTGTCAATTATATTTATTTTTATTTTGTAACGACATTACGCCAGATTTCGGTAAACAAAGTATATCACAACATCATTTATATCCATGGGGCGTGTAATTGGAGAAGGTATGGGATTTGCGAGTGGGTTATGACATTATACTTAATAGCTTCTATGTGTTATGGAGATGTTTTTGTATATTTCTTTTACTTATAAATATTTTTAAAATACCATACTGGAGTAGTAGTAGTAGTTTTCCTTAGTCCCCTTAGCCTAGCCGCAGTTAATACGGTGAAATAGATCGATTTATAATGTGTAAAAAAACGCGTAAAACTTATTAAAATCAACATTTTTCACAATTATCAACTACTAGCGGCCTACACGTGGCTTTGCTCGCTTAAAAGTTAAAAGGAGTAAGTTTCATCTGAATCAGAAGTTTGTGCGTAAAAGAGGAACAAGCATCCATTTCTTTGAAAAAATATTCATAAAATTAGTAAGAATTTAACTTTTGAAAAATTTAACGTTTGAAATCATTCAAACTGATTTCAAACTACCCCCAAAACCAAACGAATTTAAACGCACACAAAACAAGAAAATATCAAAATAATAGACAACAATATTTCGATCATTCATTCCTTACAATACATGCACAGGCACCCTTGTGTTCAATCATTTAACTAGTGTTTATTGTCATTAAGTACCTAGGTATTGTCCCCTAATCCCAAATTCGGGATTCGGAGTCCCAACGGGGAATCCCGCGAGGACCATCCATATCCCCCGAGATATTGCATCTGATATGTCCATAAAATTGCCATGTTTTGCCAGTTGTTTGAGCAATACATGGGGTTGGGCTGTGGCTTTTTTATGGTTCTTTTTTTTGGGATAATTGAGTGGTTAAATTATGATGGTATTGGATATGAATGTTATTATTTATAGTTTAGAGGACGCCGTGGTATAGTGGTACTGTCTCTGACTGTAAGCATGACAGTTGTGTATTCAATTTTTATTAAAGGAAATGAATTGTTTTCATTTCCTCGCTTTGGTAATAAGACAAAACGCGGCATTAAGTTCCGCCAATGTCTACAAGTCATACACACAATGTCTGTAAGTTTGGAAGGAAAATGGAAACGGAGTGTTTTAGCACTAGGGTCCCTCTACAGATCCAGCTATATGCCAATGCCAGCTATGGGACCAAGCGTGAAGTTAAAAAAATATCATAATGACATATTATATTAGCGTTATTGAAAAGATTAGAGCAATTTTTCTGGAATGTCTAATGTCCTTCCTTTTTATACATATTTTTTAATTCGCTTGAACTTAGACTTGATTTCCATCTTTTGTATTTTTTTCGATCTTTTATTTTTTGTGTCCAAGCAATTGTTACTCACTATTCTTCTTTTTATACTGAAAATTGGTAATTATAATCACAAAAAACGAATCGTTGCATCGAGTTTTATGTTGTATTTATGTTTATGTTGAATTTATCTATCTTAAATTAATTTGTAAAATTGTATTAATGGTATCGATATTCCTACCTTTATTCTTCATCGATAAAAATAATTTACAGTAAAACTTATACTAGCGCCGATGTGGATCACTGCCACAGCACAGAGTTCATTTTCACTTTCTCGTTCTAGTAAGAAGCATTGTGTTCAATCACTCATTGACCAGTAGATGATACATCTGTGGAGTATCTTTATACTACTTTATACTAAGTTTTCTTTGCTTACTCTATTGTATGCGAAATACAGCAAAAATCTAAGCAAATTTTCAACTATTTAAAATAAAATAAATCGAACCTGCGGCCTGGATTAGCAAATCCACCACTTGGCCTCAGCTTGGCCGTATTGGTAAAAAAATCTCTTATCGTTGCTTATATATTCTCCTTCCTTCTCCTCCATATTCTTCACTATCACATATATTTCGTTCTTTCCACATAACATTATAACGTAAATCTTATGGCTATCAACCCCCTGAGGCGGCACTACTCATCCAATTACCGACCCTAACAAAAACGCTACTATTGGAGTAATTACTACCCTTTGAAGTGCTTTGATGTTGGTCCTTCGAGCCGGATACAGTGTTGTTGGTTTTTGTTATTAATATTAATTTATTGTTTAATTAAGACATATTAAGATATTAATGTGTAAATATGTTTAGAAAGGAAATGAGGCCATCGTTGCGCAGTGGGCAGTGCACAGCGTCTGATTGTAAACGCTATACTTGTGGATTTATGTGTAATAATGAATATATTTATTTTCATTTGTTCGCTCCAGTTGATCAATCGTGGCATAGAGTTCTACCACTCAACACCCAATGTCTTGAAAGTTGAACAGAAAATAGACGACGATGTGTCTTCACACTAGGTTATTCCTATTCTTTTATGCGGGAAAAAATGTGAAGCTGTGTTTGTGCTATGTTTAAAAATATATGAATATTTGTCTCTTTGTCTGTATATTTGAAATATTATATAGGATTAGTAGATGAAGCTAGTAATATGATTTTTCAAATTCTACTCAGTGATTTAGTGATAGTGACTTACAAATATTTGGGTTATTCGTGTATGTATGAATATTTGCTTAAGTTGAATTAAATTTACCAGACAATTTTTAAAAATTGCATTCATGCGGGTTAGAATACATCGAGCCTACAACCATCATGTGCTGAGTTATATATTGCACCTCAAAGGCGTTCTTTTTAGCTTCACGCTGTATCCCGCCCTTAGTAGTATAGACAGAGGGAACCCATGAACGTAGTGTTAAGACACCCCGTTCTTTATTAAGACCCTTCTGCTTCACAGGCGAAGACGCCTATTATCTTAAAAAATATTTAATATTCTTTATTTATGAAATGCCTTCAGACATTTCTACCCTAATAAAGTCATTTAGATCACCAAAACTCCTTACCAATTGTTCGAATCAAATTTAACCGTCGCCATTGAATCGAAAACAAACATCTCGGTTTGAGTGGGCTTATTTTAAATACAAATAGACAATGACTGAGGCACATTAGCCGTAAAGATCAACGTACAGTGAGATAGATTTTTATTATTATTTTATCTTTATTGCGCATATAGTAGGGTAGAAAAAGGTAGGTAGGGTAGTAACGACACTCTGTTCCTCACTTTCGAAAATTTCTAATTTCTTTTACTTATAAATATTTTTAAAATACCATACTGGAGTAGTAGTAGTAGTTTTCCTTAGTCCCCTTAGCCTAGCCGCAGTTAATACGGTGAAATAGATCGATTTATAATGTGTAAAAAAACGCGTAAAACTTATTAAAATCAACATTTTTCACAATTATCAACTACTAGCGGCCTACACGTGGCTTTGCTCGCTTAAAAGTTAAAAGGAGTAAGTTTCATCTGAATCAGAAGTTTGTGCGTAAAAGAGGAACAAGCATCCATTTCTTTGAAAAAATATTCATAAAATTAGTAAGAATTTAACTTTTGAAAAATTTAACGTTTGAAATCATTCAAACTGATTTCAAACTACCCCCAAAACCAAACGAATTTAAACGCACACAAAACAAGAAAATATCAAAATAATAGACAACAATATTTCGATCATTCATTCCTTACAATACATGCACAGGCACCCTTGTGTTCAATCATTTAACTAGTGTTTATTGTCATTAAGTACCTAGGTATTGTCCCCTAATCCCAAATTCGGGATTCGGAGTCCCAACGGGGAATCCCGCGAGGACCATCCATATCCCCCGAGATATTGCATCTGATATGTCCATAAAATTGCCATGTTTTGCCAGTTGTTTGAGCAATACATGGGGTTGGGCTGTGGCTTTTTTATGGTTCTTTTTTTTGGGATAATTGAGTGGTTAAATTATGATGGTATTGGATATGAATGTTATTATTTATAGTTTAGAGGACGCCGTGGTATAGTGGTACTGTCTCTGACTGTAAGCATGACAGTTGTGTATTCAATTTTTATTAAAGGAAATGAATTGTTTTCATTTCCTCGCTTTGGTAATAAGACAAAACGCGGCATTAAGTTCCGCCAATGTCTACAAGTCATACACACAATGTCTGTAAGTTTGGAAGGAAAATGGAAACGGAGTGTTTTAGCACTAGGGTCCCTCTACAGATCCAGCTATATGCCAATGCCAGCTATGGGACCAAGCGTGAAGTTAAAAAAATATCATAATGACATATTATATTAGCGTTATTGAAAAGATTAGAGCAATTTTTCTGGAATGTCTAATGTCCTTCCTTTTTATACATATTTTTTAATTCGCTTGAACTTAGACTTGATTTCCATCTTTTGTATTTTTTTCGATCTTTTATTTTTTGTGTCCAAGCAATTGTTACTCACTATTCTTCTTTTTATACTGAAAATTGGTAATTATAATCACAAAAAACGAATCGTTGCATCGAGTTTTATGTTGTATTTATGTTTATGTTGAATTTATCTATCTTAAATTAATTTGTAAAATTGTATTAATGGTATCGATATTCCTACCTTTATTCTTCATCGATAAAAATAATTTACAGTAAAACTTATACTAGCGCCGATGTGGATCACTGCCACAGCACAGAGTTCATTTTCACTTTCTCGTTCTAGTAAGAAGCATTGTGTTCAATCACTCATTGACCAGTAGATGATACATCTGTGGAGTATCTTTATACTACTTTATACTAAGTTTTCTTTGCTTACTCTATTGTATGCGAAATACAGCAAAAATCTAAGCAAATTTTCAACTATTTAAAATAAAATAAATCGAACCTGCGGCCTGGATTAGCAAATCCACCACTTGGCCTCAGCTTGGCCGTATTGGTAAAAAAATCTCTTATCGTTGCTTATATATTCTCCTTCCTTCTCCTCCATATTCTTCACTATCACATATATTTCGTTCTTTCCACATAACATTATAACGTAAATCTTATGGCTATCAACCCCCTGAGGCGGCACTACTCATCCAATTACCGACCCTAACAAAAACGCTACTATTGGAGTAATTACTACCCTTTGAAGTGCTTTGATGTTGGTCCTTCGAGCCGGATACAGTGTTGTTGGTTTTTGTTATTAATATTAATTTATTGTTTAATTAAGACATATTAAGATATTAATGTGTAAATATGTTTAGAAAGGAAATGAGGCCATCGTTGCGCAGTGGGCAGTGCACAGCGTCTGATTGTAAACGCTATACTTGTGGATTTATGTGTAATAATGAATATATTTATTTTCATTTGTTCGCTCCAGTTGATCAATCGTGGCATAGAGTTCTACCACTCAACACCCAATGTCTTGAAAGTTGAACAGAAAATAGACGACGATGTGTCTTCACACTAGGTTATTCCTATTCTTTTATGCGGGAAAAAATGTGAAGCTGTGTTTGTGCTATGTTTAAAAATATATGAATATTTGTCTCTTTGTCTGTATATTTGAAATATTATATAGGATTAGTAGATGAAGCTAGTAATATGATTTTTCAAATTCTACTCAGTGATTTAGTGATAGTGACTTACAAATATTTGGGTTATTCGTGTATGTATGAATATTTGCTTAAGTTGAATTAAATTTACCAGACAATTTTTAAAAATTGCATTCATGCGGGTTAGAATACATCGAGCCTACAACCATCATGTGCTGAGTTATATATTGCACCTCAAAGGCGTTCTTTTTAGCTTCACGCTGTATCCCGCCCTTAGTAGTATAGACAGAGGGAACCCATGAACGTAGTGTTAAGACACCCCGTTCTTTATTAAGACCCTTCTGCTTCACAGGCGAAGACGCCTATTATCTTAAAAAATATTTAATATTCTTTATTTATGAAATGCCTTCAGACATTTCTACCCTAATAAAGTCATTTAGATCACCAAAACTCCTTACCAATTGTTCGAATCAAATTTAACCGTCGCCATTGAATCGAAAACAAACATCTCGGTTTGAGTGGGCTTATTTTAAATACAAATAGACAATGACTGAGGCACATTAGCCGTAAAGATCAACGTACAGTGAGATAGCTTTTTATTATTATTTTATCTTTATTGCGCATATAGTAGGGTAGAAAAAGGTAGGTAGGGTAGTAACGACACTCTGTTCCTCACTTTCGAAAATTTCTAAAATACGCAAAAAATGGAACATGAAATGATGTAACTCCAAATTTTATATAATATAATTTTGTATTAACAAAAAAAACGATGTTCAAGAGGTTCAGGACATAGTGAACCAAAACAGAACTCACTGTAAGTAAATTATAACCGAAATAACACAACTTAATGATAAAATAATTTCAATGTGAGCCATCCTTACCGCTATTATACGACCGGTTGGCCAAATGGCGCGAAATCCGACCCTCGGAACTTCCAAAAACATTAGGGCGGGCGTCGTTTCGACTATAAAATACGAGTATAGTACGGTCGACGAGTCGTGGCCGCCCAAAGTTAGCTGTATACGATTGCAGGGATCAGTTTTTTTAGGATTTTTTTCTTATTTTCGATTATTTTCTTCCCGGGTGAACAAAGTGCAAAAGTTCAGAAAGCCGAATCTTAGGGTGGCACTATTCGTCGACCGTACTGTACTGTACAGTGTGTATTAGACAAAAGATATAAACAGTTTAATTACATTCATCGATCGTTCTATTAACTTAATAAATTTATAGGTCGGTTTGTGTAGAGATGTTTTATATCGTACAGAAGTCGTTTTTATATACATACGTTAATCGTTTTTATATGGTTTTTATTTACATTTTTCATGCTATATTCTACGTCCAAAACGTATAAATATTTGGAATGTTAAATTCCGTCGTAGCCTTATACGAGAGGTACCAAGAGGTTCAAATTCTACTACGTTCAAATGTTTATACGATACTATACTTAAATACTTTCATATGCATATTACTGCTTTATTACTAAAATATTAATTTAATATTTAGACTCGGAAAAGGACACTTAAAGACAAAACGTTTCTAAAAATGGGTCTAAAATCATTATAGATTTTACATAATACTTTACTTAAATCCATCTTCAAAAGACCACTTTAAGATCAGTAAAGATCAATTTAATAAATTAATTGCGGCGTTGAGTGCGTAATGCATCCATTATTCGATGGAGAGAAGTGGGGAGGAGAAATATCATGTTTTCTCTGCCTACCCAGCTCTGTGCGGGATGCCTGTAGTTAAAAAAAAAATAATAACATATAAAGTTAAAGAGTGAGTGGTTGAGTTCCACCAGTCCAGCAAAAAATAAAAAAATACATAATTATTTCGATCTAATCCCATATCTGTATATTCTATAATCTATGTAACATTAGGCGTAGTGCCCGCGGGATGCGTAATGGCGCCCACTAATGGCCCAACACATATTTTGAATTCATTTCGCCTATTAGCCCCGCTTTTATTGCGGATCAATTCTTTACGATGCTATGTTATCTGTGCTCTATATTATTTTGAGTTTTGTTTTTTTTTTATTTATCTGTATATTCTATATTTTTAGGTAGAAATAGTTTTTAGATTTTTGTCTTTATAGTGCTTCTAGGTTTATTTAGCTATGTAATCATTTATGACTTCATAACTCGACTCGCACTTGGCTGATTGGGGGTGGCTGTGGTTTTTTGAATGTATTTTGCACTTAAGGAGAAGCAGCTTCTTTTACATTCACGCTTTATCCCGCACACCAACAGCAGGGTAGGTAGAGACAACCTAGAATCCAGAAACTTTACGAACTCTAGTAATTGATTTACGTTTTGATACAAATAAGATACGTAAACGTCAATACTCCTACATTCTGTAAGTTAATTTATTATATCTATATAAATAATATTCAGAGCATGTTAGGACCATATATGATTGTAGATGTGATGATTAGGAGAAACATGGAGTGTCTTATCACTCGTGTGTGACTTAACAAAATAAATCACTACCAATATTCCTACTAACATCAAAATCGGCCATTAAAAGAATAGAAATTAATGTTGCCATTATAAAAAACACATTGTATTAATATCTGTATTACGTCATTTATTTACAGCTAACTCAGCCTTATTAGTTTAGAGCCACACCCCAGTTGCCAGTGTGGTGGGCGCTAATCATTTTATTCATAAAGTAATTGTCACGGAAACTGATTCACTGAGTTAATTATGGGACCCTCCTGACGTTTTTTTTTTAATGTTAAAATTATTTTTTACGAACGAAGTGGGGGAAACGGAGTGGTTTAACACTAGGTTCCTCTGCCTATTCTGATATATGCGGGATACAACGTAAAGCTGATGATTTTTTTTTAGTATTTTTATGTAAAAGTTTAAATAACATACATATGTTGAAAATTTTTTTGTAAGCAATTTGTATTAGCTGCATCACATATTTGGTAGATAATGGACATAATATTTATATGACGCTAAGGTTTTTTGCTTATATGGTCGGCAGAGTGTTAAGTTACTCCGCTTTCTATACGCCATTCACTTTTGGAGACGACGCGTGTTGCTTGGTGGAACTGAACACCGAGTTTTGTCTTGTTACCCGAACAAGGAAATATATTTCTTTCTCCCGAGAAATCATTGAACCCACTTTCGCAACAAAACATCTATATCTACTATTAAAATATTTTTTTATTATATTCTATTTGTTTTTAAATGTAACATAAAAAATAACCCACGATATCAGTCTTTTCAGCTTGAGCATCTGTCGAATAGAACCTGATCAAATCACTCAAATTCGTTAAATTGCATGTAGTGAGTGAGTAGAGGATCTAAACGCCGTTATTTGAATTTTGTGAGTTGAAGATCGAATCCACGAACATCGCGTTTTCAGTCAAACACTGCCCCACTGTGCTCCAATTATCTCAATCACGTGAAATGTTTATATTTCATATTAACTTTCTACATACGACGTTTTCTAATTAACACTAAAACGACCATCTGTCGCCACAATGGGCACTTATATGAGCACTTTTAGTCGAATGCTTTTTTTTTAAGCAATATTTCTATATATAAATGAGTTGTATTATAAGGGTATAAGGTTCAAATTCAAATAAAGACAAATCCACCCTCAATTTTATACGGATTTAGTATAATGAATCGTAAATTCGATCTTTGACACCTTTTTTATTTCGATTCTATACTCTATGATTGTATATTTCACGTTCATTTGAAAATTACTTTTATTATAAAGGACATAAGGTATAAATTGCTTTAGGAATATATTCATAATATTTATTAAGATGTCTATTCGATAGTGATTTCGGGGGCAAACGGGAGTTAAGCTTGATTCGGACGTAATGTAATGTAATTGTGTTCTGCGTTAGTACCATATTTGTTATTTTGACATGTTCATTGATTTGTTTTATTTATATTTGTAATTAGATTTTTTATTATTTGCAATTATTTTTCCAGCTTCACGCTTTATCCCGCATGTAGCAAGGTAAGCAGAGGAAGCCTAGTGTTAAGGTACTCCACTCCCCACTTTTCGCTGAATTCTAGAGACATTGCGTGTTGAGTGGCGGAACTCTACGCCGCGCTTGATGATATGATTTGTAATTATCATCATTTAGTCCTAAGACCGTCAACAGCGTCTCGTCAACGCCTTTTTTCATTTAAGTATATTTGTTTACATATATATTGGACTGCCAAATAGGATGTCATGGGTTGAATTTTTAGATCTACTAAATATACTAAAATATATGTAATTTCACCAAAAAAAGCAAGATCTAACAAAAATCTTTCAAAAATTGAATTGTAGTTTAAAAGTCATTTAGTATTGTTATTAGGTTCGAATCCACAACCATCGCGTTACTGTCACACCTTTATGCTCCTGCGCTAAGACGGCCTCAAATAAGTAATATTATCTAAGTAGACAAATTATATTTTTTACATCAATTATATAATTCTTTTGCTTAGCAACTTTTTAAACTGCTGAACTCAAAATCATTATGTCATATACTCGAGACTTGCACTGTACCAAATAACCTAAGCTTCATACTTCTCCCCGCAATCCCTGCTAGTCAAAGAAAATCTAGTGTGAAGAAACACGCCGAATGTTGCAGACATACCGCGTTGAGTGGCGGAACTCAACACCACAATTCGCCTACCTGAGCAGAGAAATATAAAATAAATAAATAAATAATTCCCCTCCGTGTGGTGATCTAATCCACTACGCCACGACGACATAAACTAAAAATAATCTAAGACGTCACTTATATTATCTATGACAATTTTAGGTAATATATATGTCACGAATATAATCTGTGCTCGTCAAGCTGTGGAGTAACCGCTGATTTCCCAAGGCACAGCGAGCGCCAATCATAGCGTGGCTTTGTAGGGGTGTAGACTGAATATGTTTACTTAAAAAATATACCTGTTTTTGAAATAAGTACTTTATAGTAGGTACATCGTGATGAGATCGATCGAGTTAATAAATATTATGTACTAGTCGGCACCCCCAACTATGTTTGTGTGGGCTTTTATATGTAACATGGAAAATATCGTTTTCTCCTGTTCTGAATTTCGAGAAATCTTCTCTTAGTAGTCTACGGGAGCACTCAGTTAAGAACTCTAAGTTTCCTTAGTTTGGTTATAGGTATAAGACAGAACTCGATGTTGTACGTATTATTGCTACATGTGAGAGATGCCCGTAACTTAACGCCCCGAGCTATCTTGTTACCAGAGCAAAAAAATGAAAAAAGTATCTGTAGATAGGTTTATACAATAAAATTTAAAAATAATGAAATGAAATGCTCATTCCAACCCATTTCAAAGGTATCATTGTCACTAATAATTAATTTAAATAAATTAATTAAATTGAAATAAATAATTTGAATCTGGAACCAAAAACAAAGTCTCTTGCCGCCAGTTCTTCTCAGGTCTGAAGCAGTAACTTTAGTGAACTGGTGGTAAATTGACTTGCAATAAATGAAGCTTGTACATTCTTATTTTCAGAGACACTCTTTTACCCATTTTTGTCCATGTTAAGTGGCGGAATTCTACACAGCGCTTTGTCTTGTTACCAGAGCGGCGAAATGAACAAAATCTATCAGCAACCTGCAATAAATTAAAAAATAGAAAATAGACATTGAATTGTGGTAACCCTGACCCCTAATCTGGGTGTTCGTAATCAGCATCCACGTGAAAGGTGTCTCCGAACGATTCCGCGCCCCAAATACAGAATTACAACACAAACAAGTGACACTTTTGAATTTCTAACAACTGAAGACTATCTCTATACTTATGCATATATCTTTGTACAATTCTATTTTACAATTCAAGATGTTTTATTTTAGCATTTTAAACACATTTTAAATGATATTTTTTTAAATATTTTTTTTTATATCCCGTCCAGGGTAGGAAAGGCAGTGAGGTCCTGGGAAACTTGTGTTAAGACTCCCCATTTCCATTAGGACGCTTCTGTCTCCACTTTCCAATGATTTAGAGACTGCGAATAACCTCTTCTTTACAATCTGTAGTCTACCATACAAGGAAAGTAAAATTTTGCACCTTCATGCTTTTTCCTTTGTATGTAGTGTCATAACTCTGACTTCTCGCATGGTAGGTGGAGGAAACCTAATGATAAGACACGTCTTTCACCAATTTTCATACATTGCACGTTGAACGGTGGAACTCAAGCTGCATTTTGCAGAGAAATACAATCATTCCCTCGATGGGAAATTGAACCCACAACTATCAGGTTCACACCCAGACGATGTCCAAATGCGCCACGCGCTACATATTTAACAAAGTTAAATATGCACTTACTTAAAGTGCAAATGGAATCTATACATTCCATTTGCACTATGAACGTCTAAATTAAAGTAAGTAGAAAATTAATATAGATATATATCGAAATATAGGACCTGTATCAGCTCCACGCTGTATCCCGCGCGCAGCAGAATAGACAGAGAAATCTAGTGTTAAGGCACTTCGTCCCATTTTCCGCCGAATTGTGGAGGCATTGCGTACTCAATGCCGTGCTCTGCTTCGACACCATAGCAAAAATATTTAATTTCCTCGAGCAGGAATCTAACCCATAACCAGTCGCGCTAAAAGTCACATACGTGTGCCACTATGATTTTTTTTAGCTAATTTTCTATTGTGTTATTGGGTTTTTTAGGTTCACGCTGTGTACCACTGATAAAAGGATAGGCAGAATGAATGTTAATGAAATAATGAATGTCCAGAGCGAGAAAATTAAAGTAATTTATTTCCCCAAGTAGGGATCGACCCTACAACCATAGTATTTACAGAGAAATGCTAAGCCGCTTTTTTATATCTGATTAAATGTGTGAGGTAAGTCATGATGTTGCTAATTTCATTTGAGGATTTTTTATACTTTTATACATTGTTCTCTTTATGTACTAAACAAGATTCCTTAGCGTATGCACATAAATTCTGTAAATAAACAAAAGTACATACAGAAACATATTAAATGCAAAAATACATGTAATTTTACATAAATCAAAATATAAAGCAATTTAGTATCATTTCTATCGCCATTCCATTTACATAGTATTTCACGGTGTACGGAATTTTTTTTTTCATCGGATGATTTTTCCATATCACTACGCTCGCGAATGACTGCGTTCTCATTTAAGCAATGGCATTTGACGTCGCGCCTTTGTCGCAGTGGAGCGAAAAAAATAATGTTTTTTTTTTTCATTCACGCCATTTTTGATTGAAGCTTTGGATCTTTTAGGTTCAGTGGAACGCTCCACGATCGATATATTTTTTTCATTTTTTTTTTCAAGTAGTCTTTGCGTGTAAAGGAATATATTATCTGTGTTTCCTTTTTTGGCCATTGTTATATTCAGTCTTTGTCATTGGATGAATAAATGAAGAATACATATTATAAAAATCAAATCAGCTTCACGCTGTATCCCGCACACAGCAGGGTAGGCAGAGGGAACCTAGTGTTAAGACACTCCATTCCCCACTTTCTGCCGAATTCTGGAGGAATGGCGTGTAGAGTGGCAGAACAGTCAGTTTTACAGTCACACTCTGTGCCGCTGCGCCACGACTGGCCTCTAATAAATATTATATCTGGCAGTAAATGTTACTAGGTTATATATAACCAACTACAGGAGCGTAGAATTAAAAGATTCTGACACTTGTACTGACTGAAAGAAAATTACTCATTAAATTAAAATTCGCTAACGACTGCTTTGGTTGAAAACTGTGTTGATAACCAATTGCCACTGTAATATATATAAAAATACTTTTTTTCAGCTATATGTCAATATCCCACACACGGCAGAAGGAATCTGGGAATCTACCGCTAAGACATTCCGCTACTGTGTCTCACTTTCCGCCGAATTTGACGTGTTTAGTAACGGAACTCAACTCAGCGCTTTCCCTAGTTACCAGAGCGAGGAAATGAAAAAATTAAACATCAAATTTCCCTGAGTGACAATCGAACCCACAGCCTGTCACGTTTACTGGTATGCGCTTAGTACTCCTGTGGCACGACTGGCATTAATGAAACATATAAAATTGCATGTTGTGAGATAGTAAATTTGATTTTTGAGTAATTATACTTTTAATTACTCAAAAATCAAATTTACTATCTCACAACATGCAATTTTACTACTAGCCTTTAAATATCTGATGCACTGTATTTGTACATAAAACGTATAGATAAAAATTCTAACACGCCGTTTCTATACGAAAAATCGCGATCGCAAATAGAAACGTATTCATTGGAGAATATAATCAAAAAAGGCGAAACTTTATTAATCAAAGTAACGTAACAGAAATGATCCTATAGCCATCTGAAACTCATTAATATTTATTGAAAAAACCACTCGTGTCGAATGTTAAACAATTTCTCTGTTATACGGCAAGTCAGGTGAAAAATACGTTTAGTGTAGACGGAAAATATTAAACTATACGAAAATTTATCTTATTTCTATGTTATTAAGTACTACAAAACATTTCAGTGACAGCAAATACTGAAAGTTTATACTGTATTAATACAAAATATGAAAACCACAAGAATAGACTACTCTTAAATATCTTCAACTTTATTCGCTTGTAATAAAGTTTATTTTTTAAAATTACTTTTTTTATCAAGACAAAGCAATATTTTGCCTGATATGATAATACCATTTTTCATATTAAAACTTGTCCAAGAGCTAACACGGGCGTCCCAAGTGAATTATTGAAAGGAATGAAGTTATAGAAAAAAAAATGGTTTTCCAAATCGAATCTTTCATCTCGAGTCGTAGCTCGTATGTAATAAATGGGAGGGGAATTTTGGGTTATGTAATTTGAATAAGATAATGTATATGTATTTTATATTGAGGAATGACATGGCGCAGGTGCACAAGCATGTGATTGTAAGCATGACAGGTTGTGGGTTCGATTCTCACTGGAGATTTTCATATTCTCGCTCTGCTAATGAGAGCGCGGCGTTAGGTTCCGCCACTTAAAATGCAATGCCTCCATAAATCGACGGAAAGTGGCGAACGGACACTTTCTAAATTGGGACGGAGTGTCGTAATATATAATTTAGATTTTTAGGTTCTCAAAAAAAGTAAATTAAATGTTAAACATTTGCTCATTTGATGGTTCCTACAGGTAAAATATAGTTTAGAGCTTTCCTGCTTAGCAGCAAAGGCAGAGAGAATCTTGTGTTAGCACGCTCCCTTCTTTTTACTTTAGTTAGGTAGTCATTTATATATGTAGAGACAAAGCGAGATTTTTTTTAAGATTGTGTTGATTTAATAATTGCCTTGCGTGTTATCTATCAAGACACACGACAGCGCGCCAGCCAAGTTAAAAAGCTGGAAACGCGCAATGTATATTTAACGCAAACCATTTCAAACTACTTTTGAGCCTTTCAGTCCTGTAAGCCAATGAATCTGTCATCTCATCATAGTTTGTGATATATATAAAATTTAACAATTTATTTAAATTTCACAATTTATAAAAAAAAGAAAGAGAAAAAAAGAAAGAAAAGAAAGAAAAATAGGCATTTTATGACACCAATGACCTAATGCAAAGTGGATAAGGGCAGATAACCTAGAAACTTGATATTTGTTATAAAGGTAGACTATACATATATATATATATGTATAATAGTCTCCGGTATATCTACAGAAAAAAAATTGAAACCAGATAATTAATAATTTAATTACTGTCAAGAAAGTACAAAAAATTAAGTGTGAAAATTGGATCAATAAACGTAGGAAAATAAAGCAATTTTATTAGTAACAAAGTATTAATGAATCATAGTAATAATTTAATTAGTAAAAGTAATGATATCCCAAGAGGCGCAGGGGCATAAGCATGTGACTTTAACACTCTTGTTATGGATTCGGTTCCCATTTGGAGAAATTAATTTATTAATATTTTTGTTTCATCGCTCTGGTACCGAAGCAAAAGCGTGGCGTTGAGTTCCGCCACTCAACATGCGATGTCGCGAAAATTTTGCGGAAAGTGAGGAGCCTTATCACTACGTTCCCTCTGCCTTTCCTGCTATATGCGGGAAAGAGCGTAAAGCTAAGTACGCAGAGGCACAATATGTGACTGTGAAAACGACTGATTGTCTGTTCGATCCCCCCTCGAGGAAATGAAATATTCATTTACATTTATATTTTCATTTCTTCGCTCTGATGTCGAGGTAAAGCGCGGCGTTGAGTTCCGCCACTCAACACGCAATGCCTCCAAAACTTAGCGGAAACTGGGCAACGGAATGTCTTAACACCAGGTTCCCTCTGCCTATACTGCTGTGTGCACCAAACAAAAGGAAAGCGTGAAGCAAATTTATTAGCTATTTGAAACCATTAAACCTTCTATAAATAATGTTAATTCTGTAGGTGAGATTTGAATTTTTAATCGTCTTGTTCTGTCTCCTGTGCCAAAAACTAGCTAAATATAAGGTACGGTTTTTCGTACTTCACGTTTATTAAGAAAGGCAGAGAAAACCTAGTGTTGAGACACTTCGATCTCCACTTTCCGTCAGATTTGGAAAACCCAACGCTCCATCTCGTTTTATAATAGCGGGGATCTAACCTACAACCATCACGTTAACAGGCAGACGTGTCCCACGATGCTAACTTTTATATTAAGTAACTATATAAAATTAAATTAAATGGCGTTAAGCTCCACCACTCAACACGCAATGCCGGAAGTGTCTTATAGGGAACGGAGTATCTTAAAACTAGGTTCCCAGGATCTTTAAAAAAAGAATATAAAATAATACTTATCGAGTTAGCACTAACACTTTACCTCCAATAAAGGAATGTAAACAGTGTTTTAATCTTATGATGTCTATTCAAAACATGCAAAAAGCAATCAATCAGACACATGCATTAAAACCTCTTCCAATTACAACCCCAGTTATTTCGATCGGGCAACACTAAATTACCGAATAACATGTTGACGACAAAATGCTTTTCAATCTGTACTAACAATATTCCCCTAAAAGGAGGCCCCTTTTGTACAGTGCCCCCCAAATGCCAATCTGAGAAGATTGCTTTTTTTCTTTTGTTAGTTTTCAATGCGTGTATGTAGCTCTGAACTCAACGAGATCCTTTGTAGGTGATTAAATATGGTGTTCTGTCAAAATAATCTGTCTAACGTTTTGTGTACACTCTATGGTAATTGGCATAGAGTATAAATTGAAACGTCAAACGAGTTTTGGCGGCAAATTGTGATGCCGCGTTCATAAAATACGGATTGGTTGTTAAATGGTTTCTTGATTCGCGTACGATTTATCCGGTGATTAATTTTGTCGTGCTTTGAATAGACTGGATTACTATCTAAATATATTGGTATCTACGCATGTGTCATAAGCTGTCAAAGGATGGGAGAGATGAATTGAAAATTTTATGGTTTTATAATTATTTCATATTTCACCCAAAGTATACAGACATATCAAAGTCAAAGTCAAGTCAAATAATTTTATTCAAAATAAGAAGTTACATGCTTCATTTTTTGAACGTCAAATAATTTACCACCAGTTCACTAAAATTAATGCCTCAGACCTGAGAAGAACCGGCACAAGAAACTCAGCTTACTTAGCTTATCACTTTGTTCTTCACCTTCTAGTAATCGAAAATTGTTACATGTTAAATAGAAAAATAGAGACAGTGGTGGCATAACATCACAGTCTCTATAAATAAGACGGTTGTAGGTCCAATTCTTAGTCAAGGGATTGAAATATTTTCATTTCCTTGCACGGGTAACGAGACGAAAGCGCGCCGTTGAGTTCCGTTATTCCGTTCAACACTCGATATCTCGAAAATTGGGAAAGGGGGAACGAAGTGTCGTCAGAAATCAGCTTCATGTTGTATCCCACACATAGTAGGGTAGGCAAAGGGAACCTAGCGAAGCGAGCTTAAGACACTCCGTTTCCCACTTTCTGCCGAATTCTGGAGGCATTGCGTGTTGAGTGGCAGAACTCAACGCCGCGCTTAACCTCGACATCAGAGCGAAGAAATGGAAATATAAATTTAAGTAAGTATTTCACATCCTCGAGTGATCGAACCCACAACCAGTCGGTTTTACAGTCACACCTCGTGCCGCTGCGTCATGACTGGTCTCAACAGTAGCGATATATGCAGATATATGCGTGAGTGTCTTGTGCCGGTTCGTCTGTCTGAAGGAGAAAGTTAAATGTACTTGTCGTAGAATTATTTGACGTTTAAAAAAATTAAGCATGTAATTTCTTATTTTAAATAAAATTATTTTAATTAGGAACTATACGAGACACGCACAAAAATTTCAATTATTCATGTTGTTTTAAGGTTGCCATATCTAAAATAAAATAAGTTTTTTTTTAACTCCACGCTTTAACGCCAGTCGTGGCGCAGGAACACAAAGAAGGTGTCCCAGTAAACACGACTGGTTGTGGGTTCGATTCCCATTTGAAATATTTATACTACTGACTGACTAAATTGATAAAACACCGCTCGGCGTAAAACTAACTTCTCGTGATAATTCGAATACAGTATAAAGTGCCTAGATTTGAGTCTAGAACGTGAAGAAAAATTTATAAATAGCATTAAGGTTCCGAACCTCAAAAGGAACCCTTATGAAAAAATTAAGTCAACTTAATCAAAAGATACACGCACCGTCACATCGTATTCAACAATCCCGCATTTTATATGAAATGTGCATAAATTTACAATTATGAAATTTGGCCAGAATCGCGAACTTATAGTATGAATAAAAGAAAAAATAAGAAATATCAAGATTTTTATTTATATTACAGATAAAAACGATAAAAAACTTGTAATTGTAGTTCTCACTCGTTTTGTATGAGTGTAGTAAATTTAAGTTTGTCACCTATTATAAGTTGCACTTCCCGTTGACCTACAATTCAGAAATTGGGATGGAACACTTGGAACTGATTTTTTTTAAGCTCTAGCTATATCCCTAAGTTAGCGCGGTAGCCACAGAGACGGGTGCGCCGAACGCTACGGTGTATGCATGCTTATTTTGCCTCATCTGCTATCAACAACCCACGCGTACAAGCCCTCCGGGGGGTCCTCATGTCTTTCATGTGAGTTTCCTTTAGTATCATGAAGACTATATTTCCTCTGCCTCTTTTACCACTCAAATACTATTTTTAATAATATATGCACTCTTCATAGCTATATTTAGTGTAGTACTATAGTCGTATCATTCAGAATTCAAGCAAACGCACTATGGATAATGGTAGAACAACGGCAGATCAAAATTCATTTTTACTAAAGTCGTTCCTGACGCACTTTTTATTTTTTTTTAAATAGTATAATAGTGGACCTTTAATGTAATGAATTATTTTTTCGTGAATTACATTTGGAATATATTTTTTTTTATCGTGAGAAATTGTAATACGACAGAATGTTTATTTTAGGTTGTTCGTATCGTTATTTTAAACTTATTTTTTTTAAAAAAATGTGCAAATAGGTATAAAGTGTTATATATTTTTAAAAAGCCTATAGTATGTAGATTTTAAAACAATTATTATATTGTGGATTTTGTGACTATATTCCTATAAAAAATATTAACAATAAGTGAAGAGAAAAAAGGCACGTGTTTAAAGTTCATCGAGACTTTTGACAGTTACCGACGTCTACCGACGCGTTACATTTAATGTTGTTTTATAGTCCAGATATTCATAAATAACATTTATAAAAATCAGCTGCGGAAACGTGCGGTTCTAGAAGTTATGACGAAAACTACGATACAAGTCGGGGAACAAGAAAACTCTATCTATTGAAATTTCTAGTGTTGTACTATTTAATTGATTAAATTGCGGTAAATTTCAATTAAATTATTGTTAATTATTAATAAAAGAGCGTATATCTTCATTTTGCACACATTTTGCGGTATTACTCATTAATAAAATGCACACTACCTTCATTTATAAAATTATATAAAAAGAGTGAATTTATTTAATAAAACTATTACTAATTAGCAATAAAATTACTAACAGACGTTTGATTGTTAAGTATCTTCACTAAATTTCAAAATTACTAATACTTTCAAGTGTGCCAAGCGTGAATTATTACTCCCATACATTGAAGGAGGAAAAAAACTTGAATCAAGCAATCAATATTAGCTATCATTATTTCTAAAAGAAAAGTGTCATGATTCTGGAGACAATATGTGTTTTATTATCAGCAACATTCAAAGGAATCTTATTCGTTCCTTTAATAAACGATGGACAGAAGCGTCCCGGTAAAAGGATTCGTTTTTTTAAAAAACAGTAAAAATCGGTTAGATTCTGAATATTTGTTAACCTTACCAATCATGAAAGAAGTAGCACTTGAAAATTCACCATCGACGTCTTCTGGAAAACGCGGAAGACTCTGTGTCCTTATGGGGACTCATCAGAATCAACGAAGAGGCGAAAATACTGCGCTATTTAGTGAATATGGCTTTGAACACATCTGCAATGCGTACGTTCAAGGTTTACGTTCCATAGGAGAATTAGAAGCAAAACTCGTAGAAAAACTAAGGCTTGCTGACCGAGATACAATGTCTCTATTTTTGAATATCATAGAAAACGCAAGCCAGAGCAAAATACTATCGGATCAAGAGGAATTCAGTGTTTTCATTGATTTGGATGTAACAAAAGCGCAATACATGTATTAAAGGATTTAACAAACGAATGAGATCCCAAGAATGCACAAGGTGCACAAGAATCTCGTAATAAGGAGTATCAAAAATTTCGCCTACATCATGTCAGAAAGTGCTCTCGATCAGCTACAAATGAGGATGTATTTCATACTCTTCTCTACACATCAGATCCGTACATTTCCAGTCATAGAAAAACATACGAGTAAAGCAAAAGTGTGAAGGCACTTGATGAAGATACCCTAGATCTTTTAAAAGTGAATGAACTTATTATAGATCCCGAAGTTCACCAAGTATAATGAAATATAATATATTCATTATGTAATATAAATTCATTTCTAATATTATACTACTTGTAAATCAGTTTTTGTAAATTTTATATTTTATTAAATAAATATGTGTAATCATAACTATTAATTTCTTATTCAAATAGATAACAGCTTAAGAAACATTTTTTATTAATAAACTAATTTAATAATACATTTTTATTACTACTATAAGTAGTGTGGACTAAGGAAATTATTTTTTTTTTTTTCATTATTTTTTTAATATATATATACTCTAATAAAAGTATAATTTCTGAACTTTACCTAAAGCGCTATTTTATACTTTATGCTTGTGCAAAAATTCAATTGTTGATCTTAACAAATAAAAAAGTTATCGATTTTTGATCTGATACAGACCTCGATTGTCCATAGTGAAACGTACCTACTACCAAATCGGTTACACGAATGGAATAAACGTAACGTTTTTCAAAGCCAGCTTTTCCATTATTACGTGTTTATTTTGTGAAACAAAAGAGACTAAGTACATTTAGTAGATATTTAAAAGATATTTTTTAGGATTTGAGACATTAAATTTGAACATTGGTATATATAATTGGAAACTTTAATAATACTAAGCCATACGATACGTTTATTAACAGTGAAACAAAATATGTACATTATTATGAATATTACTTTCATGAAGCCATTGTGACGTAGTGGAGCAGGCGTCTGAATGTAAACGCGTTGTGGGTTCGATTCCAAGTCGGAGGAATGAATTATTTACATTTCTCCACTCTAGGAAAACAAACTGCGGCGTTGATTTCAGCCATTTAAAACGCAATGTCTCGTATTCGGGCGAATGAGGCGGGCGGTTGAGTTAAAGGAACTTGTTTTGTTTTGGATATATGGTACCCTTAAAGTATACGAAATTATTATATAATTAATAAAATTTATCAAATAAATAAAATGTATAATGAGTTTAAAATGCACAAGTTTTACCGATTTTTAAACATCAGTACCTACATTCTACATTAAATAAATTAAAAATTAAATTAAATTAAATTAGCTTCACGCTGTATCCCGCACACAGCAGGGTAGGCAGAGGGAACCTAGTGTTAAGACACTCCGTTCCCCACTTTCTGCCGAATTCTGGAGGCATTGCGTGTTAAGTGGCAGAACTCAACGCCGCGCTTAACCTCGATACCAGAGCGAAGAAATGGAAATATAAATTTAAGTAAATATTTCATCTCCTCGAGTGGGGATCGAACCCACAACCAGTCGGTTTTGCAGTCACACCTCGTGCCGCTGCGCCACGACCGGCCTCAAATTATTTAACATTAATTAACATTCTACATTATATTATAAAAATTAGATATAAAATATAACAAACATTATCTCCACACCACTGCACGTCTAGTTCACATAAAAAAACAATCCACACGAAATTACCCTAAACAAAAACAACAATTTCCCGAGATCTAACCAAAATGAGATAGATTTAGTGTGTGTCGTAAAAACTGCGTTTAACTAGCAACACTGTGGCAATACCGCCGTCTTTCCCCCAATTCTTTGAGTCTTTAGAAGAAAATTACAACAGCTCCCAATTTACCTGGTAATGTCGAGGGTTTAAGGTAAATCTGCTATTTTATAGCTTAGGTATGTATCAACTTTTTATTTTGCTTTGTAAGTAACATAAAAGCTAGTTATTAAATATTTTTTAATAAGTAATAACTGAGGCCAGTCGTGGCGCAGAGGCACAAATTGTGGTTGTAAACGCGACTGGTTGTGGGTTTGATCCCCACTATAGGATATGAAATATATATTTAAATTTATTTTGATTTAATTTAAAAAATAGTGTACGTAGTTATTAAATTAAATAAAAAAAAACAGCTTCACGCCCTATCCCCCACACAGCAGGGTAGGCAGAAGGAACCTAGTGCTAAAACTCCGTTCCCCACTATCCGCCGAATTCTTAAGGTATTGCGTGTTGAGTGACGGACCTCAAGAGTGGATCGAACCCACAACCAGTCGCGTTTATATTCACTTTTGGCTTCTGACCTCAAACTTATTTAATATTGTTCAATAATTTAAGGTTTATTTATGGTTTCATCCGTGTGGTCACATCGGAATAACTAGGAATTGTTACTTGTTTTAAGTGCATGAGGTAACTCGAGGTACAGTTCTTTAATATTTCTCGATAAATGGTATATCTAATATAAAAACATTTTTTTAACTTAAACTACTAAAATTACTATTTAAAAAATTTAAGTTCAAGAAATAAAAGAAAAATATTATTCTGAACTTATTTTGGAGACGAGTGTCTTAAATATGGTTCTTTCGGCTTTCTCTGCTACATATACATGTGAGGAAAAAGTTGCTGAGAAAAGATTATACTGAATGAATATAAGAAACTCTAGAGTGAGCACCTATAATTGATTACGTAACTACACTTCTGAACTATTATTATAAAGTTGATAAATTTATTTAGTTGAATAAGCTAATCTCAAAATCTGCTGGTTTAAATTATTTTGTTTTTCAATTGTATAACGATAAGACGTTTCTATTGGACCACTAGGAAGCCCCTGTTAAAAGTTAGTAGGTAATTCCTCTAATAAAAATTGTTAGTTCTATTTTTAGGGTTTGTATCTTTTAAGGAAAAAAAGGAACCCCTATAAGATCCCTTTGTTGTCCGTTTGTCTGTCTGTCTTTCTGTCAAGAGCCTTTATGTCAGGAACTCATGGAGATATCGAATTATAATTTAAACCAATATACTTAGATAATTTCCGGAAAAAACACTAGAAAGGGAATCAAAATTAATAGGGTACTTCCGGTTGACCTAGAATTATGAAATTTTGCAGCTAATAATCTACTTGAATTTCCGAATAAGCTCGAGACCTTTAATTGTATGGAATCCTCGGTGGACGAGCCCGAGTCGCACTTTTCCGGTTTTTTTAAACATTAATTTACTTACCTACCTAGTATCAACAACCTGCTTGCCTCGTATTACATTCACAATTTTCTAAGTATTTGTCTTTAATTAGAAAATTTTAAGTCTCAAGAACAGGAATTGAAACTTCACTTGAAAAAATGGCGAGGTTAGACGTGACGCAGGGGCTTAAGTATGTGACTATAAACGCGACAAGTTGTGGGTTCAATTCCCACTCGATGAAATTAAATATTCAATATTTTCACTCCTTCGCTCTGTTATAAACGCAAAGTGCGGCGTTGAGTTCTGCCACTCTACACTATCCATCCAGAATTCCAGAATGTAGAATTCGGTGGAAAGTGGGGAATGGAAGTGTCTTAATAGAAAAACACAGCGTGAAGCTGATAAAACACATTAAATATACATAAATAAAACTTAATAAGGAAACATATTTACAAAAATCACGTTCCATATGATGTATTAACACAAATACAGATAATCATAAACCAAAAATTTAAATTCTCTCGCCATATTGTATGAAATCTTTTCCAGCTAATAAAACGGGGAAATAAATAAATTCAGGGATAACCGTACGACAGCGAAAGTTAATTTGGAAATGGGATAAACAGAAAACGGCCAATGGGATGAGGGCTCGAGGGAGCGTCGACCAATCAGCGTCCGGCATTTTTCGCGCGCAGAATTTTTATTAGCTATGATAATAACGCCATTTTGTTCTCCCTTCGCCTGTGTTGCCACATGAGAAATTGAAAGTGACGTAAATGGGTATAGAGTGGATACGTGACCAATTCGTTTGGGGATATATATACGATTTTGGGGTTACTATTTGTGACTGTCATGTACGGATTTGTGTTTACTCATTATTTCTTTTAAAATTTCGAACCCAAGTGTACTTTTGATATTCTAAATTGTAGTTCAGACCGTCGAGATGCAGTGAATGAACGTCTGACTGCAAATGCGATGGATGAAGAATCAATTATTTACACTTTCTGGCTCTGGTAACAAGACGAATCGTAGCTTGGAGTTACGACGCTCAATATGCAATGTGTCGAAAATTGAACGGAAAGTGGGTGTGTCTTGAAACTAGGTTGCCTAAAAATACTTTAAAATGATTGTTATAATTATTAATAAGAGTATATACGAGTACTTAACAATTCATAGCATTGAAATAGCTAATTGTAATATAACCTTTTAAAAATTCCGTCAATCCAACATCTTACCTGGCGGCAGTCGTTCTCCGTTTTCATTTCTTTAAATTACAAGCAATGAAGCTTAATGCTGCATTTCGAGTACAGTAAATTAAAAAAAAAAACATTTTTAATTTAATCAAGCATCTCTCCCAGAATTTGAACTCCTATTACCAAACGACAGGGTAGGTTGACATTAAAACTCATACTTTTAAATAGAAGAAAAATAAGAACAAAGTAATACGTACTCCATTTTTTATATATATTACTCTGCAACAAAAATACATTAAACATTAAAAAAAGCATTCCAATAATTTAATATATGACATACACATTTTTTTAAATTTATTAAGGTTAAAAAATACGTTTCAACATAACAAGCAATGATCCTCCAGTCGCTGGCTGTATAGCGTGTTTCCTTCGCCCTAGGCGGTACGGCTAATTATTTCCCGCCCTTTCCTACCCGCGCCCGATCAACGCTTCCGTCACATTTGAATTCAAATTGGTAATGTTTTGAATGGATTTCTACAAAATTTTTAAAGTTATTATTAATAGTTTGTATATGGTCTTGTGTATTTAGAACTTTTCACCTATATATTTTGTGTTTTATTAATTTAGTATTTAAGCGAACATTTTTTTTGGAGGAAAATCACGTATAAGTCACAGTATAAGTGCCTCTGAGAAAGCACGTATGCGAAGTATACGATATTCGACGCGGCGAAAGAGGGACGCAGAGATCGCAGCGTTAAGCGCTCTATTCTCTTTGGCTATCCCGCTAGGAATCAACTGAATTATAAACGAAGCAAAAAACTGACTACATATCCAAAATTAATATACTGCGTGAATTCAACGACGTAACGTTTATCAAAATCGTTTCAGTGACTTAACAGTTACAAGGGAACAAAGAAACGGATATACATATATAATTACATACTTGCATATGCGCTTACAACATAAGACTCCTTTTGGGGTTCACAGCAGTCTGGTTATTACAAGCGAAATATTTGTTCTCCAGCCGCCACTTTTCACTGAAAAAGCAATATAAAATGAAAAATGTAAAAGAATCAATCCAGCATGAAGTATCATAAAAATACGAGTAAATCCAGCCATTATATTGATTTCTTACTAACAAAAAATTGTAGAAAATGAAAAAGCTTTCGGGGCCGTCGTGACGCAGAGGCACAATAATGCGGCACAGAACACAGAGGCATGTGGCTGTAAACGCGATGGTCGTAGGTTTGGTTCCCTATTATTTACATAATTACATTAATTAACACTAACACTAAAATCCGATGTTTTTGACCCACCAACATTTACCCTGAATAGAAACAGAACCCACACAATCTCATTTTCAGCTGTCAAATATACTGACGTTTAGATTAAAAGCATGGGTCAAAGATTTTTAAGGCGTAATGATAAGAATCTGTTTTATCTTTCACCCTTCTTGCAACTTTGTAAGTAAACGTCTACGACTTTTTGAAATAACTGACGTAAGTTATATACCTACTCGGATTACAATTCGGAAGTGGCATGTATCTCTCATGTATCTCTCTCTCATCTCTGTCTCTTGTATAGACGGCGATAGGTAAAAATATATCATATCATATATCGCTTAGAAAGGATGTGGCGCATGGACACAATGGTGTGGCTGTAAACGCAACAGACTGTGGGTTTGATTCCCACTCGACTAAAAGAAATATTTAATATTTTCATAATGTGGTAATTAGGCAAAGCGCAGTGTTGTATTTCGCCACTCAACACGCAATGAAGAATTCATCAGAATTCACCAGAATTCATCAGAATAGGGCATCCTCCGTCCCCATGAGGGTACTCATGGGAACAGAGTATCTTTATATTAGGTTCCCAGGTTTCCTCCGCCTACCCTATTATGTGTCGGATACAGCGTAAAGTTGAAAAAAGTAATATATTTTGAACCTACAATACATATACGGAGGTTTTAAGACTCAATAGGAAATATATTTTTTTATTATAAACTTATTATTCCTGAGAGTCCAAACACTTATTTATCTCCACCCACCTTGTATATAATATGAACATAAACTCGAGTGGCTTTTTTAGGTGATCCATCATGCAGATCAGCTCAATAATACCAAATTATCATATTACCACCTAAGCTACCTATCATGGCCAAATTTAATGATACATTTATTATAAGTGGACAAAATTCAATTTCTTAGATTTTATTACACATTCGTATTTACAAGTCGACCTAATAAAAGTGAAAATACTTTGCCTTTACCTCTTCCATTTTTTGTTATTCTCATCTCGTATAGGTAATTAGCGAGTCCCTCGCAAACGCAACTTTATTTATTTCGACGACTCGACTTCATTTAAGAGGTTTGGGGTTTATAAGTCGTGTGTAGTCTTGATACTGTAGATTTAAAATTTCTTTTTTTTTTACAGCTTCACGCTGTATCATGCCTATAGCAGGACAGAGCATTGTATGTTGAGTGGCGGAACTCAACTCCACGCTTTGCCATGTTAACAGAGTGAAAAAATTAAAATATTAATTGATAATAGTTCGTTCCTCTTAGTGGGAATCGAACCCGAAACCTGTCGCCATCGAGCCACAACGGCCTCATTTTAATTCGTACTATATAAAAAATCGAGCTAAAATGAACATATTGCGGTTTTAGTTTTGCGAGTTATGTTACTAATGCTTAGTGGCATGTTAGTCCATTCTCAATCAACAAAAAAAAATATGTCTCAGTTTAGTCATAAATATGTTCCAAATTAAAAATAAATTAAGTTGCTGCTTGTAACAGTTGCAACTTGTACTCAGAGGGGTTATAGGTTTGACATGTCTGTCTGTGTATATGTCTGTCTGTGTGTCTGCCTGTAGCCCGTAGCCCCTGAATTAATAGACCGATTAAAGTGCGGTTTTTTTAATCGGATGGCTTGTTCATCTAGCGATGTATATAATAGATGTATATGGTAGTTTAAGAGCTAGAACTTTGTCAAGATGAGGTAGTAATATTTCGTTTCCATTTTAAATTTCGCTACGTATTTATCTATATCCTCAATATAATAATAATATTTTATATTTATACAAGTATCAAGATGATGGCGTCGAGATTTAAGAGTTTATTCGTGCTCTTTAGAAGAATATCTCAAAGGTGTAGAGCTAAGTTACAATATGAGATACATTTGAGAACACAACTGTTAAGCAGATTTATAATATATATTTTTTATTCATGCATCGACACGAAAAAACAGAGAAAATTTAAGGACAGGTCTCTCTGTTCTCTATTTTTTAGTTTTAGTACTAGCCCGTTAAATAGCAGAGAATTATAGGGTATAAAGCAGAAATACTATTGAAATGAGCTTACATTTTTTTCAGAGAGCTTTCTGACAATTTTCAACTGCAGCATGATTTCATCCAATTCAATTGAAATGGTAGTCAACTATCAAAAACCGGATATTTAAATAATAAATGTGCTGATTTTCGTTTAACATATCGCTATTTTTTATGCGTCTATTTTTTATATTATATATTTAAGTTTCCCACGCCACGCTCAATTTTCGAGACATTGCGTGTGCCCAAAAATGTTAATTATCTGATTTAACATGCATGTCTTCCAAAATATAAATTTTATGTAAGAAAATATACTTTTCTCTTCACAAGTACCAGCTAAGACGGTCGTCTCCCGCAAATTTGCGCACCGCCTCTTAACTCTAAATGTTGTATCATACCTCGACCGCGTCTAGATTAATACGGATATGGCTTATCCTAAAATTCATTTTGTTATATTACGTTACAATGGAAAATGCCAGCGCATCACCATATTTAAAATACTTATTGGTATAATTATGGTAATAAATAATATTTAAAAATATGTAAAAAAAAAATTAAAACATTATTATAAGAGAAAAACCGACCGTGTAAAAATTTAAAACAAAAAAGATAAGCTCAATAGTTCAGTTCAGTAGCAAAAAATTGTCTACAGTATTTAGTATTGAAGAAATACGCTATGGAAATAGTTTTATAAACAATAAATACATAAACAAACATTATTTATAATATAAGAAGTAAATATTAATATATTTATTAATATTTATATAATTATTAATTAGGCTTACCTATGTTTGTTTCACAAGAGACGAAAAAATATACAACCGCTAAAACTTTAGACTAGATAGGTGCAATCATATTTAATACTGAGTGCAAAAAGTATTTTATTAATATTTTTTGTGTTTCAGCTCTAAGATAAATATGTTATACCTATCTATTAAAAATAACCAAGAAAATATTTATTTTGTTTTACTATAAGCAATCATGGAGACAGTCGTTGCCCACCAGCCTGTGACTATAAACGCGACAGTTGTGAGTTCAATTCCAACTCGAGAAATAATATTTACCCTTTCTCGCTTTGATAACAAGACAAATCAAGTATATTTAATATTAAACTAAAGCCATATCCGTTTAGTCCACGTTAACCAAGCCCCAGGGTAGTAAGAAAGTCACAAGTAAAATTTAAGTAATTATAAGGAGCTAAGCAGCGCCCTAATTACGATTAACGGCCGTCCCCGCGAGATGGTATCGCTTGTACTAATCTGTGAATAGCAAATTTTGACATAGTATATTATTGTAAATGTGCTATATATATAAATCAGCTTCACGCCGCACACAGCAGGGTAGGCAGAGGGAACCTAGGGTTAAGACACTCCGTACCCCACTTTCCGCTGAATTTGGGAGGTATTGCGTATTGAGTGGTGGAACTCAATGCCGCTCTTTGCCTCGACACCAGAGGAAGGAAATATAAATTTAAATAAATATTTCATTTCCTCGAGTGGGAATCGAACCCACAACCGTCGCGTTACACGCATCCTTGTGCCCCTGGGCCACGGCGGCCTCAATTATACTGCTATATATATTTTTTGTTATAATATATTCAATTAAGTGTAATTGGTATATGTTTTGTATAGTGCTAGCCGTCGCCCGCAGATTTGTTTGCATTGAATTTAAGATGGTTATTTTTTTCATTTTCATAGTAATTTCGTGAAAATCTCTCCCTCCCTCTCTCTCTCTAATCTATGTACTTGAGAAATTTCAATTTTAAAGTTCCACCAGTAGTTTTATCTGCGCAAAAATCCTTATGCGATTTTCTTTTGAATGTCACTCAGTAACATTCGTTATGGTAAAAGACAACTCGACACACTAACTGTTTCGACAACTAAGCAGTGCGTGGGGAACGGAGTGTCATAACACTACTTTCTGCTTCTAATGTGAAAAACAGCGTGGACTTACAAAAAAAATCCTAAATAATGACAGGCATTCGGACGATCATTTAGTTGCAAATAATTTTCTACGATGTAAAAATCAACCACAACACAAATCTGACAAATAATCACTAAAATACAGTGGACACTGCTTAAGACAGTTTATTCAACATTTATATTTCGTTCCATCTTTTGAATTAACAAATTGAACTGGACCCCGCACCTTGAAACTTATCTACATCTTAAGAAACTCTTCCTTATGAAGACACTTCCTTTATGCTTTTACAAGTATATTTTCTCATTAGTAAATATTTAAACGGCACTAGTTTTTACCAGCGGCTTCGTCTGCGTGATCAAATGAAAATAGCTAAGAGTTCTGACCCGTGAAGTGCGTGAACATTGAACACTGATTTTGTACATCAAAACGATTGAACTATTGGTTGGGCGATTGGACTATTCATCACTAACAGAATTAGGCCAGTCGTGGCGCAAGGGCAGAAGTTTGTGGGGTTGTGGGTTCGATTCCCTGTCGAGGAAAATATCAAATATTTCATGTACTCGTATTTGTAATTTTCATTTCTCTGCTCTGGTAACGAGGAAAAGTACGGCGTTGAGCTACTCAACACGTAATGTCTCAAAAATTCGGCGGAAAATGGGAACCGGAAGTGTTTTAAGTTTTAACGCTTAACGTGACGCGAAAAAAAAATCATAATTTTTGAAAACCAATCAGTATAAACTGAGGTTACCCCACGCATACAAACAAATCTTTCCAGCTTTATAATATACTACAAAACATATTGACAAAATCGACAGGAAATTCTATCACGTAAAGGCTTGAGTGCGAGTCGTCAGAATAGTTGAACTGAAAGCTAGGTTTAGCCGCAACAAAGCATTCAGCTGTGGATGCTATCTGCTGTGCTTCACGCATTGTCTTTGACGCCATCTTTATGCCAAGTGTAGAGGCACTGGCTGTGTAGATCTGATACAAGTTCTAACTATTGTTTTGTTTAACATAAATTTATATTCTGTAGGTCGTGGTGTAGACGTGTGGTGTTCGATTCCTATTTGGAGGAGTGAATTATTGTCATTTCTTCGCTCTAATAATAAGACGAAGCGTGTCGCTGAGTTCCGCCACTCAACACGCAATGTATCGAAAATATCTCGGGCACTTCTATCAAGTATATGTTTTAATTATATAAATATAAAAGACATTTTTATATTTTATATTCTCCAATTGAGATACATCAACTAACCCACTCTATACAAATATTATAAATTGGTTTAGTTAAACGTACTAATTTCGGCAACCACTGATACACTGGTGTGCATCAAAAATACCTTAATATTATATTAATATTAATTCCATGTATTTGTACTATATATAAGCACCATGAAGCCACCTTCAAACAGCAGCCATCGCATCCGCCTCATTTGCACGGAGCTGGAGCCTAACGTCAGCCGAAAGTCTTTGAACGTTTGAAAATCGGGACCGAACGCCAATCAGCCAAATTGGAGGTCTATGCGATGGGTGGTACGATATCGTATCGATACTTGGTTAAATATATTGTACAAACGTTTGAGGCCAGTCGTGGCGCAGGGGCACAAATTGTGACTGTAAAAACGACTGGTAGTGGGTTCGATCCCCACTCGAGATGAAATATTTACTTAAATTTATATTTCCATTTCTTCGCTCTGGTGTCGAGGCAAAGTGCGGCATTGAGTTCTGCCACTCAACACGCAATGCCCCCAGAAATCAATAGAAAGTGGGGAACGAAGTGTCATAACACTAGGTTCCCTCTGCCTACCCTGCTATGAGCAGGATACAGCGTGAAGCTGAAAAAAAACATTATTAAATAAGAAATTTATCTAAATAAAGCAAATTACTTCAAGCTAGGCGGTCATGGCGGCCCAACGTCTTTAAACGCGATGGCCGTAAATGAATGGAGAGTCAATCTCTAATCTAGAAGAAGAAAAAATATTTTAAAAGAAATTAAAGCAGTTACGACATAATGTAAACAGCGTTCAAAGCGGTCCCTGTATATATACCCAATTCAAATTTCAAAATCGGCACGTTTTGATATTGTAAATGAATGGGCGATGTGCTTGTTTCACGATATTCGGCTTTTTTTATTAATAAAAACTGAAAAACTAGATGACCTCTCGATTCAATGAAATGAATAGTTTTAATAGAAAAGAGCAAAGCACTGCGAAATGGTTATTTTTTAAATATTGCAACACCAATTTTTTACCTGTAGAGTATTTAAATATAACGTCGTTTAGAATACAAAAAAAAACAAAGTGAATAAATTTTGTATCTATTTATTTGTGACTTTTATATGTGATGTTAAAGAATGTAAGATAATATTCTTTACATAGTTTAAAAAAGATTGTCATCGACGAACGACGACGACGGATTTTAATACAGTTTTTACTAATACTGGAGGCTTGTCATGGCGCAGAGGCACTAGTGTGCGACTGTTAGCGAGACAGGTTGTGGGTTCGATTCCCACTCGAGACTGCCCCGACTGCGCCGCGAGACTCAACAGAATTTGGCGGAAACAGAAGTGTCTTAATGCGGGCGGATTGTCTTAGCACTAGGTCCCCAGGTTCCCTGCTTTGAGAGGGATACAACATGAAGTTAAAAAAAATAAAAAAAACTTCTCAATACATTAGTAACTTTTGTTTTTAATGTTAAGTAAATATTTTCTAATATACTAAGCAAGTAAAAATATTATTTAACATTTACAACTCAGTTAGTTCTCATAACAAAAAAAACTGCTAAATGAATAAAAAAAACATATTCGATGCTTTATCGTTACTACATCTTTTGTTATTACAATTCCTTTTCAATCAACCTTTTAAACATTTTGAACTTTATTACATAAATAATAAGAATCATATTAAAATTCCAAATTTAGAATTGCATAATTTGTAAAGGATGTATAACTGTAATCCTTAAATTTATATAAATAAAGCCTATTTTTCAGTAAATGTGTAAAATTTTCAAGTGCAATTGATATGCCACGCGGCGTAATTGACGGCGTATAATGGATATATATTTAAAAAAAAACTAACTACATTTAATAATGAGAGTCTAAAGCAAAGAACTTTTAGTTTTTAATGAACAAAATTGTAAAAGTTGTATAGCACTCAATATGTTCACATAAGCGGTCACGTGACTTTTCAGTGAGAAACTTTTGTCGCCATTTTCCTTTTTAGTTTTAATTAATGTTAAGATATATGCTGAGACTGTTTTGATGCAGCGGCACGTCTGGCTGTAAGCACGTCGGTTGTTGGTTCGATTACCATTCGGGGGAATGAGTTATTTTCAATTTACCCGCTCATGTAAAAGAACAAAGTGTAGCGTTAAGAATCTCTACTTAACAGGCAATGTCTCGAAAAGTAAAGGATGCGTGGGAAACGGAATGGTTTAACACTACTTTCCCTCTGCTTACCTTACTATACGCGGAATACAGAGTGAAGCTAAATAACAAAAATTGCTCTCGAAATCGAGATTTCAATAATTTTCAAAATCCCACCCCATAAATACCCACGTGAATTTCACTGTTATAATAAACCTTTTTCCCACTCCACCAAGAGTATTGTATTTAATTAAATCGGTAATGGCGGACGCGTGCCGGTCGTTGGATCTCCTAACTAAGTGATACTTAAGTTCTTTTTTCCAGCTATTATAGTTTGTAACTTGAGTTTTGGTTTAATGTTTGATAAGTTGAAAAGATGAAGGGTTGATATAATGCGATAAGATGTGATTTTTTGAAATTTTAAGTGAATTTTTAGAAAATTTGGTCAATAATATGTTTTTCTATCTTATGAGTAATGAGAAAATCTAGTGACGAAATCTAGGGAAGACTAGTCTTTCTAGTTAGAGAGATAATATAAAAGACATGCAAAAAAAAATTCCTACTGAATTGTGTCGGTTCTTCTAGGTCTTAGGCATTAAATCTAGCGAACCGATGGTGTTTAAAAAATTAAATTCAACAAAGACGTATTTGCATTTTTTGAAATATTTGTATGCAGGAGACGCAATCAAAGTTCAGTTCTTAATTTATAGCGATCCGAGCGTGCCAACAATTAAACTATGTATTTTTTTGTAGTATATCTTTCTTTTCTACTTACGTTAACATAATATACGGCTTTAAAAACATGCAATTACGTCGTTACTGCACCAAATACAGTCATTCAAGTACTTGAAATTAGTTGACAATTATTATTTTTTTTAGTTCTGTTAGTGACTTATGTTTCAGCCAAAACACTTAGACCATTTCATTAAATAAACCAGCCAGACATGTTTATGGAAATTATAATTCAAATTCAAAATTAAAATCAAAACGATATTATTAGTTTAAGTAAAATAAATAGTCTATATAAGTGCTCTCGCTCTCTATCTTCTTTACTTAAAAAATAGTGATGTTACTTTTTTATGGTAAAAAAAAAATTTTTCATCATAGATAATTAATAAGTCGATGATCGGCACTGATAAAACACCCTCTAATTTCATCCCATACGTTTATGTAAACTGATATAATCGTACGGTGCAAATTGTAGTCGCGTGTCTGGGTGCCTTAATGTACTCGACGTATATTATACTTAACTACCACCTCTGTACAGCTTGGTTATAATTCGGTAGTAGTGAGTTCAAAATTGCACACATTTGGTTTTTTAACATGCAATATCTTGAAATTAGTAAAATTGAGCAAAAATATACTTTTTTGTTATATATTTATTACTCTCTCTCTCTTTTCGTCCTCAGAGAAAAATATATAATATTAAACATTAAAGTATACTTACGTTTTGCATAAGAAAATAATTAAAAAATTGTTCTTTATATTTTTGTTTTAGAACAATGAAAATTTTATAATATTGTAAGTGATAAACGTGCATAGTGTGACTATTTAAGAAAATGTCACTGTATTTGCGGCAACCAAACAAAGCAAACGAGCAGAGGACGAAGAGAGAGAGAGAGCGTTTATTGAAATGTAATTGTCCATACTTTTTTAATAAAAAAAAAATATCCGCAATAATTGTTACCTTTCATTATATTAAGGAAATGTGATGTAATTAATACCTTTTAGTAGATCGATATTTGTAAATATTTATTTAATTAGATAATTTAATCGTTTTAAAATGATAATTTAAACGAGTATTTAGAAAACAGATTTAGCAAAGACTCAATATCATGGATTATTTCACTTGAATAATAAGTATGATTTCATTTTTAAATAGTTTTCTGTATGTACTTAATATGATTTAAATCATCATTTAACAGGTGAACAGTTAGAATAAACATTGATTTTAAGATTGACCTTCTATTATATAATATTTTACTTAAAAACTAGTAGACGATGAATCGATCGTAACGATCGTCTATTCTTATATAAATAAAATATTTCAAATGATTGCAACCTTTTATTTTCCAGGCAACCATGTGTTATAGTACTAACTAGAAAACGTATAAAAATTTGAACGTAGCGGGACTCGATCCGCGCCTCCTGGAAACCGACCAGGCGCCACCACTAAGCCATACGTTCTCATCGAGCTACGTTCAAATTTTTATACGTTTTCTAAATAAGTATTTTTCTTTCCTAAGTGTGGAATAACACTTTAAAAATGTTTAAAAACATGTGTTATAGTGTTGAGAAAAAAAATAAACTTAATTTGATATATCATTCCTTAAAAAAACACATGGGTGCAAATTATTAAGATTAAGTGACCTGTTTAAACCAAGCAACCCTGGGCTTGCGGCTGAGAGCTGGCCATTGTTTTTCCAATTCCTCAGGCTATTTTCTTTCAAATGATGTGGGATTAAAGGTGATTGCGACAGGATTTTTCTGGCAACCCTGATATAATCTATTCTACTATCATGTATCATTCTTAAATAAAAATTTTATTAGAAAAACAGATCCCTGCAGATTTAAGCAATAGGACTGGTGATAAACCAGTGATATAAGGGCTGGATCTGAAGTTGCCCACGTTTTGTCTTAAAGCAGGAAAATGAAAATTTTAACTATTTCATCAGGTCATGATCGAATTTATAATCCCAACGTGCGTACACTATTCCACTGCACCATTACGACTTGATTGTTTAAACCTAAAACATCCAAAAATCCATTGCATATCTTATATTTCTTAATCTTTTGTGATTTTATCTTATTTAAGAGCTTCGAAGCTAAAGTAAGTTAAGACGGCCACGGTGATGTAAGGGACACTTTCTTTTATTACTTTATCTTAATCTGTAAACACGTTTGGAAACATTGATAACGCTCTAACGCACGCGCATTGAAATATATTGACAAATCTTTTTTAGGGTTCTATGCTAATATATTATACATTAAATTTTATTTCCATCACTTTTATCGTCATATTAAATATATTATAACTCCGAAGAGAAGAGACACTCCGTCCCGCATCGCAATAAGCCTTAAGGTTGCATGGAAGATATCACAATTTCACTCAATAATTTTGCTATTATTAGGATTTCTTTTTATCTATTATTAGTGTTTCTTTTTGAGTGTACAATAAAAATGATTTTATTATTGTTATTACATATTACGAGTTCAGTTGTGGAACTTAACGCCGCTTTAACCCCTCAATAAGGGACCATATCCATAGCAATCCATACCTATCAAGCTATGTTACGACTACTAATATACCTATACTAAGTATATTTTTTTATTATACAGAACCAAAAATATAAAAATACACTACTGTAAAGAAATGTATAATCAGATACGATCGGTGTGACGACAAACACTCAGGGCGCCATTATTCACAAAACATTGAAATCTGGTATTATTTGGCTAAGTTTGTTGCTCAGGATTTGACACGGTCCACGTAATTTGAGACCATTGATAAAGAGAAAAAAAGCGTTTTTTTTAGCTTCACACTGTATCCCGCATATACCTAGTAGAGTGGACGGAGAGAACCTAGTGTTAAGTTCAGACACTCCGTCCTCACAACCGCCCAATTTTCGAGACATTGGGTGGTGGAAATCAATGGCGCGTTCTGCCTTTGATCGAAGATACTTTTAATACTAACTGGTGTTCTTCTTGTAGCTCCGCCCGCATTCGCTACTATATTAAGACTTCTTCTTCACTATTAAGTTCGAATACTCAATGGAAATGGAGAACGGAGTGTTTTATTTAGTTTTAATCTATATCTATGCAGCTTCACGCTGTATCCCGCATACATCACGGTAGGCAGAGGAATTCTAATGTTAAGACACTCCGCTCCCCACTTTCCGCCGAATTCTGGAGGCATTGCGTGTTGAGTGGTGGAACTCAACGCCGCACTTTGCCTAGATACCAGAGCGAAAACCCACATCCACAATAGTAGATTTTACAGTCACACTTTGTGCCGCTGCGCCACAACTGGCCTCAACACATTTAATACTATCAAATAAATTTACATCACATGTAAAACAAAATTTGTGGTCAAAATATTCTACACGCGTACGTAATTTCCTAAGACTCTCCAAAAGGAAACAGTGGGCTTATCGCATTATATTACACTCGAATGCATTTAAAACTTACAATGATGTAACAACAATACTTGCGTAATCCCAATGGTAATGGTTGTTCACACTGAATTATTTATATGTGGTGTGGTGTAGTGGAGATGGTTGCGGGTTCGATATCCTGTCGTGAGAATGTTATTTTACACTTAGAAAAGAAAATTTTTTTTTAATAAATTTAATAAGATAATTATAATAAATTTATGTATATGAAAGCTAGTTCTGCTATAAAATCTTATCATATACCACGCACCGCCTGTAATTTGATTAGATATTGAAAACACCAACATATAGCTACCAAAAAAGGGTCATTTAAAGAGGGTATCATATCAAAAAAATATATATATTAACACATATTTTTAAACATTTAGTAAGCACTTTCTTCCGTCAAGTGATTAATTTAGTCATCTCATCAGAACGATGATATTTGCATGATCAAGTCTTTGGAAAATGTTTGTATAGAGATCATGTAATCAACAAAGACATTAAAAACTTTGTCTTTAGTAATAAGTAACAATTTTATTATAATATTTTACTAAAGGGGAATTAAAGGGAATGAAGTCGATGTGGCACAGCGGAACAGTATCAGACTTAGACTGGATCTCTCAAATCTGGTTAAAATGGTGAGGAAATTAAATATTTATATACATTTATATTTTCATTTCTTCGCTCTGGTGTCGGTCGGTGTCGGGCGGTGTGTTGCGAACGGAATGTCTTAATACTATGTTCCGTATATTCTTCCATATGTAGGATACAGAGTAAAGCTGAAAATAAAAAAGGTATATATATACTACATTTTAATTTATCAAAAAAAAATATTATACACAAAACAAAACACACAATACAAAATAAAAAAGGAATTTTAAACAAAATAAGCTAAACTCAATCTGAAGCCACCTTTAGAAAATAAAAAAATACAGATATATCAATAAGATTACTCAATATTAAACTCACAATCGTCCACACGAAATAACAATAGTACATTGGTCACTCACTATAAGCATTAAGTTCAAAGTAAAGTATAAGCACTTATAAATTCGTTGAAGTGTCCCATTCACCACTATTGTACCTATTTCTTTGAGTTGGAGCTTTTATTATCATTTTTTTTTTATATGTCATTATTTAGCACTTTCAATCTTTATGTGAAGAGGACTACTATCTACGGAAAACTATTTGGTGTATGTAAGAAGTGCTTTAGTAATAAGAAGTTAATACTAATTTTGAAAAGAAAATAGGTAAATAAGTATTTTTTTTGTGTGGATTTTTAGACGTAAAATAGGGAATCCCCATTTTTCTTTCCACGTAGGAATTACGATAAATCATCTCCTACCTCTACACTGCCTCCACTACCTCCACACTAAATTTCAACTCTCTAATTCCAGTAGTTTTGTTTGTGCGTTGTCTGTCCGTACCTCAGTAACATAACCATAATTTATTAAAAAAAATTAAACACTGATTAAATTTTTTTTATCAACTTTTAAATTATATATTGTTTAGCTAACGAGCGAAAGTGAATATGATTTTTTCAACCAACACTCGAATCGAGTAAGTTTTTTTTTTTCAAAACTATGAATAGGATAATCGGTGGGATTATACCGACAGAAGCTCAACACTTAATATTAAGTATCGAAGACGATAACCGACAAAGGACAAAAGGCACTTACGTATTCGGCTATCTATAGAACAACAGTATTTTTTTTGTATAATATATTTTTTGTTGTGAATTCATATTTATTGCAAATATATGCAATAAAAAAGTTTAACATAGTAAATTTTCTAAATAAGAGATTTTGAAAAAAATATTTAAAAAAAACACTGCAGACGTGGTCCACTTTTTTTTTACTTTTCTTTAAATTATTTACTAAGTATACTGTATACTTATGTATTTTTATTTTTTGTGTTCTATTTAAGCTAGTCTCAGATCTCGCACATAATTATCTTTTTTATCTCCACTTTGTATCCCGCACATAGCAGGAAAGTATAGAGAAGCCTGTGAGCCTAGTGTTAGGACACTCCATTCCCATTAAGATTCCTGTATCCAGGGTAGACGAAATGGAAGTACCGTTTTGTCTACCCTGGATAAAAGTTACAGCGTGAAGCTAAAAAAATACAAGGAACACAGAATACATATAATGGACAGCGTCTGACTGGAAACGCGGTGGTTGTGGATTTGATCTTCACTCTCTTTATTAGCTCGGTAGCCTACCTACCTGGGAATCTAGTGTTAAAACATTCAGTTCTCAGTAAGATGCTTGCGTTCCTCATTTTTCACCAAATTCTGGAGGCCTTGTTTTTCCCGACTGCTAAGGAAGGATTATTAAATTTATATTTCCATTTCTTCGCTTCGGTAGCAAAGCGAAAAGAATGACGTTGAGTTCCGCCACTAAACATGCGATTCGGCGGAAAGTAAGGAACGGAGTGTCTTAACACTAGGTTCTCTCTGCCTAACCTGCTGTGTGCGGGATACAGCGTGAAGGTGATTTTTATATTTTCTTGCTCAGGTGAAGCAAAATAAAAAATTGTGTAATAATGTTTCGAATTCAGCCAGAAAGCGAAGAGAGAAGTGTCTTAAAGGTAAATAATAGGATTTTACAATTTTTATTTTTCATGGATAATTTTAGAGAGATTCAGTTCCATTTCCGCTTAAAAACTACTTAACAGATTTAGATGAAACTTTGCAGTCATATTGCTTATATATCGCATACAACATTTATAAAATATATATATATATATATATATATATATATATATACATATATATATATATATATATATATATAATTTCGCTATAACATAACAACAAACTTAAGCGGGCGAAGCCGCGAGTGGGTCGCTAGTTGAAAATATATGAGAAATAAATTATAAAAATAGAAAATATACGAGAAATAAATTATAAAAATAGAGCAAATCTGTTCCAATACGTATATTGTAAAATAAAACAAGTGGAGAAAGCTTCAATCAATTACCTACTGAAGACGGGGAGAGTAAAAGGACTTCAAAGAACACACAGTATAATACAGCATTAGAGTACACCTACTCTGTTGTGCTTTTAGAAATATTAATGATAATTTCACTTTTGCTATGATTCTGATTCTGTTATGGTTTTTTCTAATATCAAGTTATTGTATAAACTACACTACAATCAACTAGTAAAATCTGTTATATAGATACATATATATTGACCGACGTGGCGCAGTGGCACAGCGTCTGATTGAGCGCAACGGTTGTGCGTTCGATTTCCACTTGGAGAAAATGAATAATTTCTATATCCTCAGTGTCATAACAAAACGCGGCGCTGAGTTCCGCTACACATTATCTCGAAAATTGGACGTTGTATGTTAATGGAGTGTTTTAACACTAAGTTCTCTCTGCGTACCTTGCTATGAGAAAAAGCGTTAAACTGCTTTTTATATACCTTGATATAGTATAGATAATCGCAAAAATGCCTTTAAGCCAGCAAGATTTATATAAAGTAGGGTAAATTTGATATATTCGTAAGTCTCTCGGATGAGTGGAGATGTACAGACGTAGTCTGGTGTAATACTCTAGCTAGATTGAACGATCCTACTTCAATATGGAAACAGCTGTTTTGTAAAACAAATACTTGTTTTATAAATTTTCTTTTACTAGTGAATAGTTTTCTTTTACCGTTAAATGCGGAAAGGGCAAGACTGATCTTGACGGAGAGGCTGGACTGATGTGATTATGATGACTTCTTTGTAGCTCTACTTTCATAGTATCGATAAGGAGTTCTCCTTGTCCATACTATGCGAGACGTAATGTCAAAATATTCGGTTTCCCGTTTTCCACCTGAATTCGATACATTGCATTGAGTAAAAGATCTCAACCCCACGCTTTTCCTTAACAGATCGAAAAATTGAAAAAATCTTAATATAATATTTTAACGTTAGGTTCCCTCTGCTATAGGCAAAAAAACTGAAGCAAGAACGGGAGTGTTTTAACACTACACCCTCTTTATTTAATTAAACAAACGAATAACCAAAACATCCATCTCCATACATTCAAGCCGCCGTCACATCATCCCGTCCATATTTCTTGCAAACAGCAAATATAATAAAAGCCTTTCAGACTGAGATTTTCCATATGATATTATGTGTATACTCTCATTTCGTCGCGTCAAGACTGTTTTGAGTAGAGAGATATGTGTTTGCTATGTAAAAATGCTGACTTTACTTACTTTTGCTGGTGTATTTTTTATTCAATATAAGAGGAGGGTAGTTCCACGCACTCTCCTGCAGTACAGTAGGTATGTGGGAACTAGTGTTAAGACACTCCGTTGCCCACGCATCGCCCAACTTTGGAGAATCTCTATTTTAAATCCTTCCATCGATTTGCAGTATCTACTTCGTTTGTATTTATTAATATAGATTCTGCGTGCTTATGTATCGTACAATTTCAACCAATGAACAGAACACGGAGGCCGTCGTGGCGTAAAGGGCAATCGTGTGGCTGTAAATTCAAAGGTTATTTGTTTGATTCCCGCTCAGGGACTTCCTCTCTATTAGGAAAACACCGCGTTGAGTTCCATCACTTAACACACAATGTCTTGAGAATTGGGCTGAAAATAAAGAACGGAAGTGTCTTAACGAGAACGGATGGTCTTAACACTGGATTCTCAGGTTCCCCCTGTGTACCGTACTATGCGGGATACAGCGTGGAGTAAAAAAATAAACCAATAGCCGACTTTTTTTCATGATAATTTAGTTGATCTATAAGAATATTAATAACTATATATGTATATCATGGGGCATAAAAAACAATGTTGAAATAGACCTACACCAAGAGATATTATAACTTAAATATTTTGAAAGGTCATATTTTGTAGTTCAGAGGCCAGTTGTGGCGGCACAATGTGTGACTGTAAAATCGACTGGTTGTGGGTTCGATCCCAACTCGAGGAAATGAAATATTTTTATTACACTAATATTTTCATTTCTTCGCTCTGGTGTAGAGACAAAGCGCGGCGCTGAGTTCCTCCACTCAACACGCGATGCCTCCAGAACTGGGCGGAAAATGGAAAAATGTCTTAACACTAGGTTGTCTCTGCCTACCCTGCTGTGTGCTGGATACAGCGTAACTTGATTTAATTTAATTTAATTTTAGATTTGTAGTGGTTTGTTTTGTAATGGTCTATAAAAAACTAGGAAAGATATGATTTATTCTTACTTAGAACTTTAAATTAATGAGAGAAAACGGAGTAGAGTGTCACTAATCTCTTTTTATCTTATATAATGCTGAGACTGGCTCTGCCCCGAATTAAGAGTGAATAAAATATTATTTATTAAAACGTCCATTCCCTGTCATCAATATAACACAAGATCCCCGCTACCTTTTACATCACAATCCATACATATAACAAATACATCGTTCAAATAAACACAACACACAACAAAAAAAGAAAAAAACAGAAGCATGTAACAACAATGGATTATCCAATTTTTACACTCATTATATTCGGTATTTAGTTTATTTAATAATGGATCGAAATTCGCAACAAAGGCAAAGGGCGGGGATAGAGACTATCCTCCATAACGCGCCGCGGGTGGTGGCACAAACAAACAATTACTAAACTTTTGATTCTTCGTACGGTCTCTTAGTAAATTGGTGTAAGTCATGCTTAAAATATTTTTGTTTAAGAATACATATAGATTTGTTTTAGCAGGTTTCTTTTTTTTTTATTTGAATAGGTTGTTTTAACCAACTACAAGATATAGTAAATGTTTTTTTAGTATTTTTGATTTATTATTATATAATTTATTTAATTTAATACTAAGCTGTGGTTTACCATAGAAAATAAAATTACATAAAGTTTTTGATTTTCACAATGGATAGTCATGCGGTCGTAGTCCACTCGTGACCACGGACTACTGCAAAGTGTTCGAAACGTAGGGATTACAAAAAATTTATAATCCTCAATATAGATGATTAATCCGGTAAAAATAGTTTCAATTAAAATTTATAAAAATATATTGTTTTTTCTTCACGCATAGCAACCTGCTAGGTAAAGAGAATTTAGTGTTAATACACTTAATTATTCTCTTAATATCGTACTTCCTACTAATATTATAAAAGCAAAAGTTTGTGAAGATAGACGTTTGTCCCACTTTCACACGTAAACTACTATATTACTGTAAAGTTACATATACATCAGAATTATACATACAGTGCAATTTTGTATAGTTTGGTATAATAATATAAGCATAACAATAACTTTAAGGGGGCAAAACCGCGCGTGGTTCACTAGTAATTCTTATAAGCATAAAAACATAATTTAAAGTTATGCCACTTTCACTAACTTAATTTTTTGAAGGATTTACTCAAAAATATACCATATTCAATTAAGATAAAGTATATTTTAAATATTTTCTTATATTCAAAAAGCCATTGAAGTCAATGAGCGGTAGGTGAAGAGCACTTAGATATAAAATCCGAAATCGGATCATGTCGATTCGCTTCGGCGTTTTAAAAGTGTTTTAATTCTTTTGTTAGAAGAACTTTTATATAAAAAATACCGCCGTGAGAGTATTATATTTATTATTGTTTGTTTGTAGGTCAAATTTAAATTAAATTTTTATAATATACAATATACACATATTGTAAGTAAATAATATTTGGAACTGATGGTGTGTGTTTTCAGAACTTATAAAAAAATATATATAATCTGTGTTAATAAATATCCAATTTTAGTCCTAAGGCCATCCAGGTTTTAAAGTATGTTTAGTTTGTTATCCTACTTATTTTTTTTATAATGGTTCTACAATGTACGTCGATGGCTATAGTGGATAGGGACCTCTCACTGTTCACCGTATTGGTGTCTATAGTGAAAGAGACTGATCTGCGATCTGGAGATGCTGAATGCCAGAACGGTCTGGTGCCCACTCCTGAATTTTTATTAACAGAAGATTAAGACAGAAAAATTACAAAAATATACCTCTACACAAAAATTTAACTTCTAAATCTAAATCAAAGTTCTAAATCGAAGCTTAGCATTTTTTTTACTCAATTACATTTTTTATTATATTTGAAAATTTAAAAAAAAAACACACTCACATAACTGCCCTGCTGCGTACATATGCGGTATATACAATATACATATATGTAATATAATAAATTTGAAGCAAATTGTCATAAAACCATGTACACGCCTTTGGTAATGTCTCTAGATACGTCAATAACCCTTGAGGACCACTATAGGTTATAATAGGTAATATGATCCTCATGCAACTTATCAGGACTGCAGATTCTCTGAATACAACAGTGACCTGCAACAGCCCTACGCGGGTTTTATTTCTTCTCCTCTTCCCATATTCATGAAGAGCTGGGCTTTCAGAAGACAGTATCGAATTAATTTACCTATAAATCCTATTTGCTTGGCGCACGGAGGGTCTGAGTAAAATGCAAACAATCTGAGCGATAAAGTAAATGGATTATGAACTAAAAAAAAGAGTAACTAATTTAAGTGCGAAAAAAATAAAAATCAAAGGCATATTAATATAATATATTCATCTACAGATACAGATCAAATGACAATTCCACAGTTTTATATTTTGTCATCTGCAGCCAAATCTGTGCAGTTTTCAATTTCTTTTAACTCACTGCCGACTGGTTAATTGTAATTAAATAATCATAAGATAAAGTAGTTGTATACATTATTACAGCCTGATATTTTTCACACGTATTTCACAATACTAAACTGACAGAAGGAATACAGTGACACATCACTAGCTTTTTATTTAAATATCATTTATTGAAGCTTTTTTACAATTCAAAATTAAAGTTTAATTTTATGATTTTTAAAGAATAATTTCACACTTAGGAAAGAAAAATGTCGTTTTACAAAACGTGGCGAGATTCGACCCCGTGATTCTTTGAAACCTTTTAATTTTTTAATTTGTCTCCCCCAATGGAAATCCAACCTACAACCGTCGCGCGTAAGCGAAACTGTAAAGTTTGTCGCTGCGCGACAATGGTCACAATTATACATAATATTTACATATTTACATTAAAAATTAAGTTTAAATTTAAAACTAAAGATTTCATCAACTTTTGTTTTGCTTCAAGAATAGTGAATCTAATATAAAGTAAATTAAAGCATTTAAAGAAAGAAATCTAAGGTTAGAAAGCAATGTATATTAAAAATATAAAGGTAGATTTAAATATTTGCTCTAAGATCTGAATTTAATAAGATAAAAATATTAAAATAGTTTTAAATGTAATATTAAATATATTACATTTAAAATTATTTTCTACAATATCAGTACAGCACGTGGCATCTAGTATTGAATATTAGTAACTATTTTTATTCTCCATTTCGCCCTCTTTTGTTGAATAGCTTAACTATCCATAAATATCATGGTTCGAGTCGTAGTCCCTTTAGGTGTCAATAGATGGCGCTTTACTCTGAAATTAAAATTGTTTATATTAATAATATTCCTCAATAGAGTTTATACAAATCCATTTCTAGAGATATATCCATTTCTATAGATATCTTATGAGAATCTTTGTGATATATTTTTTTTACTTTTTAAGTTTTATTCATTTCTCACAATTTACAGATTATTTATTTCACTATATACTCGATAAGTTACTTCGCTTTTCATCTACGATATCTCTATTTACAATATACAATTACAAAAAATACCAAAATAAATGAAAATTCTTAAAATTAGATCACAGAATACTATACAACAAATTTGTGTTTATTGTACTCATACTTTACAATAAACTCATAAAACAAGCACAATAGGAAAAACGGCACAAAATATGCAAAGAAGAAACAACAAAATAAATTAATAAATAACTACAAAACTTTAATAATCTATCACAAGTCATCCCTAACGATTTTCTTTTTCTTACTAACGGTAATACTTAGGCTTTTTGGTTGCCAGTCTTCCTCTACAATTTTCTTTTGTATAATCCTTTTATATACAAGAGCAGAGAGCCTGGCTGTACGTGTTTTTTCTTCGGAATCAAAATCCACTTCATATAAGCCAAATCGTTCACTGGAAAACAATGAACTTATAATATTTTTATATAAATAAATAAACATAATACCTAAGTATCTTTTAATACTTTTAAGTATAGGCAGTCATGGCGCAGAGGCACAAGTATACAACTGTAAACGTGATGGTTGTGGTTTCGATTCCCATTCGGGGTGATGAAATATTTAACATTTTTATTTCCTCGTGAAAAACGAGGCAAAGCGCGGTGTCCCGCCATTCGACACGCAATGCCTTAGGAATTCGGCGGAAAACAAAGAATGGGAGTGTCTTAACACTCTGCTATGTGCGGTATACAGCGTGAACCTAACAAAATGACATAACTGTCTGTCTGTTTTTTTTTTATATATTATTATTCAAGACCATCATTACGTAATAGAGAAATATCCGATTTTACTAATAATGATTGTGGATTCTCAAAGATAATAAAGGCATAATAAGTTCTTTGATTTTTACTATTATTACACATTTTAAATGAAACTATTTTAACTAAACTTTAAATATACGCGGTTATTCCGGTTAAAATAGTTTCATTTAAAATAATAAAGGCATGTTTATATTTTAATAATTTCGATTATCCCGCTGAAGTAAGACAAGTGTAACGTTATACTCCGCCAACACTACAAAATGTCTAAAATATCGTCAAAACCGTTTCGGGTTTAAGATATTAGATATATTATGTCGATAGTTCTTACAAAATTGTTAAATGATAATAAATAAAAGTAAAAACATAAAAAAACGAATTCTCTCCGTCTAATCCAATAAACACATAATAATGTGACACCAATACAAAAATAAATAAACTTTTCATTACCTAGTCCCAGCAAACCACTCAACATTATCCATTAAACTCCACAGTGTGTATCCCTTCACATCTGCACCATCTTCCAAAGCGTATAGTAACGCCTTCAAATACTGCCTTATAGTTTCAACTCGTGAGGTATCTTTTAGGCCCTTATCAGTTGACCATCCGTGCTCAGTGATAAACATTGGGGGGTAGTCGTATTTCTGGTTGACGTAGATACAAACTCTGTATAGGCCGTACGGTGCGCTCTGGAAAGATTTATTTAAATTTTAAAAAATCAGCTTCACGCTGTATCCTGCTCACGTCAGGGTAGGCAGAGGGAACCTAATGTTAATACACTCTGTTGCCCACATTCCGCCGAGGTCTGGAGGCATTGCGTATTAAGTGACGGAACTCAACGTCGCGCTTTGCCTCGACACCAGAGCGAAGAAACGAAAATAACAATGTAAATATAATATAATTTTATGTTTTAAAAATAAAATGTTAATTTAGCAAGATTTGAACCTAGGTACTCTCCAAACCAATCCAAACGCTATAACGATATAAAATTAAATACACACTTAAATATAAAAACAAAACCGTTTTTTTTAAACATTTTTTAAAGTGTTATTCCACACTTAGGAAAGAAAAATACTTATTTAGAAAACGTATAAAAATTTGAAAGCATAGGTAGCGGAAATTTGTAAAAATCTCCCTACAGAGATGCTAACAACATAAATAAGTTGTAACAAGCGTATAAAAGTTTCGACGTAGCTCGATGAGAACGTATGGCTTAGCGGTCAGAGCGCCTGGTCGGTTTCCAGGAGGCGCGGGTTCGAGTCCCGCTACGTTCAAATTTTTATACGTTTTCTAAATAAGTATTTAACAAAACCGTTTTCAAAGCATAAAATGCCTTTAAACATACCTTTAACCAGGACGATTGTGACTTGACCCACTGTTCTCCGTAACTCAATTTTATACCCAAATCGTTCTCTAATCCCGAATGGGCACATCTCTCCTCAGATTTACTGACTAACGTCGTGGTATAATGATTAACTCCAACGAAATCAGATGAACCTATAAAAAATTTTTTATCTACTTTGTAATAAAGGAAAACAAGTATAAAAATTGTTATTGGTTGTTAACTTGTTATTAATCCAAAATAAACTGTTATTTTTTTTTCGATTTTCAAGCGTAATAATACGAATTTAAAATGAAAAATTGCGAATTTGATGCGTAAATGTTTGAAATTGGAGTGAAAAACATAAGCACCGTCACTCTTTCTCCAGACATTGCGTGTTAATAGGTGTAACTCAACGCCGCGCTTTGTCTCTTTCTTTATCTATTTATTTTCGAAACTAAACTAAAACTTCTAAGTAAATAAATACCTTTCAATAACTTAATTTCTTCGCGACTAAGTTCAGGCATCATAGAGAGTTCGTAGCCGAGCTCGGTACTCAACTCTTTCACTCGTCTTTTGACTTCTATAGGGAATCCACCAGTTTTAGACCATATTGGATGCAGGTACATGTCTAGCTGAAATATAAATATATATGTTTAATGATTTAAAAAAAATAATGATAAAAACGGAGTGTCGTAACACTCAGGGTGGATACGCTATAGTGCCGGTCACGTAAAAATATTTTTCATAAAAATATATGTTTTTTAAATATTTTAACAGACCGAGATCGGACCGAGAACTAAAACCGACCGAGGAAGAAAAATACTTATTAAGAAAACGTATAAATATATTAACGTAGCGGGACTCGAACCCGCCCTGGTCGGTTTCCAGGAGGCGCGGGTTCGAGTCCCGGTACGTTCAAATTTTTATACGTTTTCTAAATAAGTAATATAGTGTGAATCCTAAGTTTTCCTCGCATGCCCTGATATCAGTGTCATGAATCCCCTTCGAAGTTATTAAAAGGAAAGGCGTGCATTCGGTATTTTAGAAAAAATAAACCGACTTCTTATATTAATTAATTACCTTATCTTCTATAATATATTATTATAAAAGTATTGACTGATATATACCTCTTTTAAAAATGTTTCACCTATATCCCAAAAACTACTAAACCGATTTTGATGAACTTTGGAATATTTCCTAAGTTGAAATATAGGTACCTACATACATTACCCAAATAAAAAAAATCATTTTGATATGACTTTTTGTTACTGAGAATTTTTTGGATACACATACAAACATAGATATATTAACGAAATTTAACACACGAATCAAATCTCAAAGTCCATATTCAAATACTATACAATTCATATTAATAGAACGAATAACCTCCTTTGTTAAAATTGGTTAATAAAAAAAAACAATACAAATAAAAAAGGAAAACATAATATAATAGTTACCGTAAACATTCTAAATAAGTCTGTAGCCTCAGCATTCTCAGTAGTATTAACTAGTGGATCCGCCCAGTTCAGTGCAAGTGAAATACCCACCGATCCTATAAAGAAAAAAAAAGATTTAAAAACGATTCACAAATAAAGAAGAAATAAATGAAAGAGAAAAATACTAAACCAATAATAACTAAAACTACCAATAATTTTTTGTACTCTTGTTATTATAGCGAGGATATGAAAATATCAAATAGTTCATTCCTCCGAGTGGGATTCGAACCCACAACGTCACGACGGCCCTTTACGAAATAAATACTCTAAAAAATATAAAACACTAATACCTTTATACTTGTTCTTATATTCCTTTTGATATAACCGATACACCTTCGCGTGAGCTAGCATAACATTTTTGATGCACGAATAAACATCACTCTTGTCTTTTCCTTGTGCGAATTCTATCGCGGAAAATCCTTCAGCACATATAGAATTGGGCTGATTGATGGTGATCCAGTATGGGACTTTGTGGGCGTATCTCTCAAATACAACCTTTGCATACTTTAGAAACCAGCCCACGGACAAAGAGTTCTTCCACCCACCCAAATCTTGAAAATTTTGTGGTAGATCGAAGTGGTATAAAGTGATCATTGGTTTTATGTCGTATTTGATTAGTTCGTCTATTAGATTGTCGTAGTATTGGAGACCTTTTTCGTTCGTTTTGTTTGGGTAACCTGTAAACGTGAAGTCAAAAGAATAATTAAGTTTCATGCGGTATCCAGCGTATAGTAGGATAGGCAGAAAGAACCTAGTTCTCCCTTTCCCATTGTCCGCCTAACCTTCGCTATATTGCGTGTTGAGTATCGAGATTCAACGACGGCCTTTGTCTTCCTATCAGAACGAGATATTGACAATAATTCATTACCGCAAATTGGAATCGAACCCACCACCGGCATTATCGCGTTCATAGTTAGAAAAGTAACGTTTTAAGTATTTGCTACATGACGAACTTCACACTATTTTATGACAATTTAATGGTTTAATTCATTTATAGTTGAAGATTTAATTGCTGCTTTAGTAATAATAACTGGTTCTAATTTACCACCAGCTCCTCCTTGTCTATTTAAATTCAAATTTAAAATATATTTTTTATCGTATGTCACTATTTTTACTATGACAATGTATATATTGTCGTACAAATAGTGTACTATAGTATACAAATTGTGCAGCAATTGTAATAATACCTGCATGTTTAATAAACATCTCACAGAGAATCTCGAGCTCTTAGTTCATAAATAGATAAAAATTAATTAAAAGAAAAATAACATAAAAATATTACCATCAGGCAAAACCCTAGGCCAAGATATAGAAAACCTATAATGATTCACGCCCAGCTCCCTCAGCATCTCCACATCTCTTTTGTAATTGTGATAAGAGTCACACGCTACATCTCCGTTTCTCCCGTCGGTTATCACTTCGGGGTGCTCGTGGAAGTGTTTGTCCCATATACTTTGTCCTTTACCTTTATAAAGTATTCATTATGAAATTAATATATTTGAAAAAAAAAAGTACTTTAAAATTATATTTTACATTTTTGAAATATTATTCCGCGCTTTTTAGGAAAAAAATATTTTTATATATATTTTTAATATTTTCATTTCTTCGCTCTGGTGTCGAGGCAAACCGTTGCCTGGAGATAAAACCCACAACCAATCGATTTCGCAGTCACACTTTGTGCCTCTGCGCCACGACTGGCCTCATTATACTAAATATACAAATAATTATTATAAAAATATGAATTATTTATAAGGAGAAAGGTAGAGAGTGACTATTGAAAGAGAAAAAGAGTGTCTTCTTACAACCCAATTATAGATATTAATTAAATATTTACGTAGTTTACTATAAATAACTATAATTTAAATTGAATGGTTCAAACATAAATATTCCCACAAATTAAATTTGAACTCACATTCACCACGTAAAGTCAATTAAATGACAAATTGACAACATAATTTATATTCTTACAAATTACATATTCCAAACGGTAACTATCATTAAAAATATATAAAATTAATAGCAAAAGATAACCTTAGATATACACGCTTTGATTGTTTTGCTTAATTAGATAGCGAGAGTGATAGTTAAGTTTAAATGATATTTTTTTTCAATTTCACACTGTATCTCGCATATATGTATGTAGCAGAAGGTAAATAGTGTTAAGACACTCCCTAGCCATTTCCGTCGAATTTAAGTATTGCATGTTAAATGGCGTAGCTCAACGCCGCGCTTTTGCCTTGTTACCAGAGCGAGGACATGAAAATATTAATAAATACATTTCATCGAGTGGAAACTCCCGACTTGCTTAACCGCCTAACCTGAGCACGTTCTTCTCCATTCTCACTATTTCATCCTCACTAGTAAATACAATCATAAAAGAAAGTAAAGCAATATAAATAAAGTTTCTTACCATCTTCGTTCCAAGCGCCTTCAACCTGGTAAGCAGACGTGGAGACACCGAAAAGGAAGTCATCTTTGAATCTTCTCACTCTCGTGTCCGTCCATCCGTGAATGCCATTTATACTGTGTAAATAAATAATATACTTATATACATATATACGGAGCTCAACGCTGCAGAATAAATCATTCTCCAGAGCATGAATCGAACTACAACAATATATGCATTATATATTATTTTGTTTCTTTTTATATACTTATTTTGTATATAAATAATATAATATATAAATATTGCGTTGAGTTCCGTAATCTAACAAGTAACGTCTCGAATAAATTTTTGATCTGACTAGAAATCGAACCCACAACCATCACGTTTGTCATAATAAGACATTATTCCACTGCGCCACTGTGTCCTTAATACGTATCACGTATAAATATTTTACAACTTATACTCATAGAGTACTAAACATTAATATCAAATATAGACATACTAGGTGTAGTAATACATATAAGGTGATAACTATATAAAAAAGACAATTATTTATCTAGAATTTAAATTCCAATTTTCATCGAATGACAAATATTATTATTATTATTATTAAATACTATTAAAATTTTCTAAGAAAATCAAGCGAAATATCAAAAAAAGTTATTACAGACTGAGAAACAGATATTTTGTTTTAATAAATTTGAATAATATTTTATATGAGGACATAGCTTACCTAACTAGAACTAAAACTAAATTTATTACACACTTCATTACCGTAGGAAACGAACGCGAGCGACCTTATGTCAGATAAAGCTATACTGATATACTTATAGATATACGATTAAAATACTAATATATAGATAAAACATATTGTATGTTTTTACAATCTGTGGATTTTAATTGTTTTTGATTATCTGTGATTTTTTGTTATCTTTTTTTATCTGTAGGCACACCTTGCGGTGGACTTGCGGTATCCCTAACTTATTAAATTTCCATCCATTTTAAAGTATTGTGTGACTAGTGGCGGAACATAGCGCCGCCAATAGAAAGGTATACGGTATCTACCTTAGATAGATTTATGCTGAAACAATTCGTTGTGGGATTTTTCGCTCAATTTAGGGATATTGTGTGAATATTAGTGTACAGCGACGGAACTTAACGCCGTCTTTTGCCTAAGTACTAAAAATATTCTTATTTTAATGTGACAAGTGGTTCGTACTCAATCAGAAACTTTCGCTTTAACATATAAGGAAAGTTAACTTATGTTCTAATAATAGAAAAAGAAAACAGAAACAGGATTTTCTAGGAACATTTGTTCAACGCATGTACATGTAATGTATATAGCCATAGAAAAAACGTATAATCTTCTTACTATACTGTTCCTTGAGTTCCGATATTTCCGCCTCGCAACACGCAAATGTTTCAAGAATAGGGTAAAAAGTGGGGATCGGGCTAATACTAGGATGCTGCATATGATATACATGTTGTGCATGGCGCGGCAGGTGGAGCTGAGTGAAGCTATGTTGCACAAATTTTGCAAAAATTTTGCAAAGTTTTCTGTTTTGTCTACACGCGCTGGGTTATTCAAAGTTCAATTCGTGCACCTGAATTTAAAAGCGTTCGACAGCTTAGCTCTATGGGACACATTTTGACCATTTACTCAAAAACTACAATTATCTTTATTATTATACGCCAAACTACTTCGCTGGGATCAACGTGTCATCCACATCGTTTCTGCAAAATTTCAGAGTTGTAGGTTTAACATTGTAGTATGTAGTACACTGCAACATGTAGTAGCATTACAACGAAACACACTGTTGACCAGTAAGGCAATAACACTACGCTCCTTCTATCCCTCACCTGTTAGGCGAAAAAAAACGTGAAGTTGCTTTATTTAGCACAAATTTATAATTTATTTATTTATATTTTTAAAATTTAATGACATATCTTTGCCACATCAAATCGATTAGGCGCTTGTGAATTGTTCATATATTTACATTTTTAGTTCATTCTTATAGCCAAAAGAAAATCAGCGAAATGTCTTAACGGGCAAAGGACACAACACACAAACTTAAATAGACACAAAAGAGTAGAGCCTTTTTTCTTTTTGGAAATCACACAATGTCAAAAATTCACTGTCGAAAACTTCGGAGAAAATGTGTAACTTAATAATTATGACTATAATTATAATTAATTTATATAGATAGACGTGACCCACACAGCAGAATAGGCAAAAAGAACCTGGGAACCTAGTGTTAAATTTTTGTGTTTCCATTAATTAACTTTCATTCCTCACTTTCCACCGAATTTATTCGATAGACATATACGCGGTTCATCGCACGTATAGACAGTATATCAATGACGAATCAAATTACATTTATTATTTAAATTTATGTATGTATAAATTAGCTCCCGGACGCAGATTAATATTTTTTCTCATCACACAACATTTTTAGCATTTTGCAAAGGTATCAGAGGAAACATAGTTAAGTTATTCTAATTTCGCTAAATACACTAGACCAGAGTGAGGAAATGGGAAATAATTCATTTACCCGAGTGAGATTCGAACCCAAAACCTTTGCGATTACAGCCAGATGCTGTGCCGCTGCGCAATGACAGTCTCAAGCTAGTGCTATCTGTAAGATTTTGTATATTTATACACACTTAACATATATATTTTTTAGATTCACGATGACAGGCTGAGGAAACCGGGGAACCTAATAATCTGTGAAAGGCTTGATACTTTGGCTTTGCGTAGAGACGTCTCCTTGCTGTGCGTTCCCTATCGCATTTATCATGGGGAGTGTTCTGAAGAACTGTTTGACCTGTTACCTGCCGCCGAATTTTCTAACCGCACAGTACGCCATAAGCTAAAATATCACCCACACCACCTGGATACGTGGCAATCCACTACTGTGCGGTTTCGTAGGAACTTCCTTCCACGCGCCATGGAACTGTGGAATGGCCTATCCGCGGCAGTGTTTCCAGGTCGATATGACATGGGTATCTTCAAAAAGCGCATCTATCTCCACCTTAAAGGCCGGCAACGCAGCTGTAGCCTCTGGTGTTGCACGTGGACGGCGGTAATCACTTACCATCAGGTGACCCGAACGCTCGTTTGCCTTGTCCTTTTCCATAAAAAAAACCTAGTGTTAAAACCCTTTCCATTAAGATACTTCATTTCCCCACTTCTACCGAATTGTCGAGGCATTGCGTGTTGAGTAGCGGTAGTCAACACTTTGAGTGATACGCAAATTGCTACCAGGGTCAAGAAATGAAAATATTACATATTTAAGTTTTCCGAGTCAACCCACAGCCCTCGCGCTTATAGTCGCACGCTTGTGCTCCTGCGTTACGACGGCCTCTATCATACCAATCATAATAACAATATTTTTTTATCAACCATTGTCATCGTGTGAGGGTCATGGCTATAATTTAATAAATAGTAGCATATATTAACATATAAACATAAAAATCTGATAAAAATAATGTATTATCACATATATTGAAGGTCTGGAGTTCATGGTATTAAATTGCTTATACTGTACTCTGTGACCTCGATATGATAATTTGTTCAAATTTATTTCCTTAGATATTATTATGTATTAATTTCAGTACTTTGGGATTATTCAGTTAAATTTTATTATTAACAAGTAAAGTCCAAATCAATAATGTCCTTCATCAATCCACATTTAGAAGCTTTCTGGTTCACAGTCAGAGTCGATTTGTCTCTTATTGATTTCCTTGTACACAAACGCAAATTTTCTTGGTGTTCTGGTCCTTTCAGGGCTCTCGAAATTTACTTCGTATAAGCCAAAACGTTCTCTGTCAGTGGTTAATAATGGAAAATTACCTGTAAACAATGTTTACTGGTTATTGTCCATGAAACATCGAGGCCGGTCGTGGCGCAGAGGCATAAAGTGTGACTGTAAAATCGACTGGTTGTGGGTTCGATCCCACTCGAGGAAGTCAAATATTTATTTACATTTATATTTTCATTTCTGCACTATACAAATTTGTTATAAACAATTATATATTTATTATAAGTATAGTTATAGATTACTATACATTTTCGCAGGCAAACTTATGCCTTTCGCGGAAGACTCTTGTCCCCGCGTCTCGCGGCCAGTGGCGGTCGAGGAGGAGCACCGTGAGGTTTTAGTGGGTATTCGGACGGCCTAACATCTGCCAGTCCGCGAGCCCCACATAACCGAGCTCGAGTCCCCACTCGGGTCGGTATCCGTAAAAGGATTTCCTCACGTTAAAAAAAAAAAAAAAAAAAAAAAAAGGCAAACTTATGCCTTGAGTTCATTCAAATTACGATATTTTTTTTAATTAACCGATTTTGATGAAACAATCTTTAAATGCTATTCTGAGTTAAAACAAATCAATTGGCGAAAGTTTTGAGTAAATCAGTTCACTACTTTCGGAGATTTACGTGGTCATACGTACAGGCAGACAGACAGACAGACAGAAAGAAGACGAGAAATTAAAAAAAAAATTGCTTTCTACTATTCTTTTTAAGTGTCTCTCTATCCATTTCAGTCAAAATTACTTAATGTACAGACAAAATATTTTTACTGTTTTATTATATACTAGCGGACCCGAACGCGGCTTCGCCCGCTTAAACTTTACGAATGCTTATAGATATATTTAGGAAATTGTTTGTGAAAATATGTAACTAATTTAAATAAAAAAAATATAAGTAAACGTAACCATAGTAAAATATTAATAAAAAAACTAAACAAAACCAGCTACATTATTAATAATTTTATCTCTTTCTGTCTTTCTATTTCCCCGAGCTAATATCCAGAATAACTGAACTAATTTTTATTGGACTTTCAGTGATCGATTTGACTGATTTACTCGGAAAAAATCTTTTTACTCGTTTTCCTTGCGCGCGTACATAGATACTATATGAAATAACTAAAGTCCTTTCTACATTAAATATGATAAGTTTTGCGAGCAATATCAAATAAAATCCCAGAAAACTAAAACCACAATTTATTAAGTGTATAACAACGGTATAGATAACCATCCAACCAGGATGAAATAACCAACAATTCTCTCCTTAATACTTAAATAATATTACACCGATGTCGCGCAGGGCCGCAACTTACACCACACCAAGAAATTTATGAAAACCTAACTAATCTGCTCCTCGAATAAGCGAAGAACCAAAGAAAAGTATAAATTAATTATAAACAGCAAATAATTACATAAAAATTAACAGTAGTTCGAAAATGTATGAAAATTTACAAAACCGTCAAAGTCATCTGCCCGTTCGCGTCGGTCATACTATGCCGGTCGTATGCTAGGTCATTTCGAATCAGTGACATCTCCTTAATTATTTATTAGAATGTTATACAGTGAACTATAATTTTAATTTAGATGAAATGCTAAAAGTGGCTATTATATTCATTTTCATAAGGATCAATATCAAATTATAGAAAATACATACAACAAAAACCCGATAAATATAAAATAAATTAATTAAAATGGTTACTTATTGTTACTGTGTTACTTTGCTCAAGCTTCAGAGATAAAAATTTTATGTGTATCGCGGACTTTTTAAAGTTTTTTTAAAGTAAACATTATTTAAAGGACAATATTTTTGTAAAACATTATTTTTATGTATCTCATAAGGTTGAGTCGGCGCACGCCATGTATGCGTTAAGCAAGCTCATTTTGGGTGACGTTTGCTTATAACAACAAATAAACTTTACAAACCGTTGCTTAGCAACGGTCGGTTGTTATTAACATGGCGGAATAAATTGCCTGTCAAATTGAAAAATATTTTAATATATTAGTATATATCGACAATATTACAAATATTAGAAAAAAAAGTAACCTATGTTCATCCGAAGACCCTCAAGTACCTCTGTATGAGTATTTTATTACAATTGAATTAGCGGTTTGGCCCTGATTGCGGCACAGACAGACAGACAGAGTTACTTTCGAATTTATAATATAGGTATGGATAGAGACTATCTTTGTGGAATAAAATGTTTTTGATTGATTGATTATTATTTGCTTTTTATAAAAAGCACCTGTTATAGTATTTGTATTCTTACATATATTTAATGTCCAATTATAAATTAATCCTTTTTTATAAATACACACTCGGCTCTCGGCTGTTTAAGCTCCAAGTTTCATGAAATATATTAATACGAATTCTTTATCTTCCTAAATTTGGTTAAAGAGAAGAATTAATTTTCTCAATTCTTAGCAATAGCATCAATAGAATTTAAAATAAAGTTATGTAAGTATATTTGACTTTATTAATCTCATCAAAATAATAGCACCCAATCAAAACTCAAGGTAAACGTGGAAAATGTAATTTTTGTAAAAATTTCGACGTAGCTTGGCGAGAACGCATGGCTTAGTGGTCAGAGCGCCTGGTCGGTTTCCAGGAGGCGCGGGTTCGAGTCCCGCTGCGTTCAAATTTTTATACATTTTCTAAATAAGTATTTTTCTTTCCTAAGTGTGGAATAACACTTTAAAAATGTTTAAAAGCAATTAACACTAAATGTAATGTCGCATACACCATTTTGACTAGGTTTAACACTATTAGCATAAGCATGATATGCTCTCACGTTACCCAAAACGAGACTTTTCGCACAGTATAGGCCAATATCAGTAGTATCATATCTTTCATGCACAGACACCGAGAGTTACAATTTTATTGTAAGTATCGTTTTTTTTTCAAACATTCAATTGAATATTCTTATAGGAATTACGAAAATAATAAAAATATTATATATTATAAAAAAAAATATTATATACAATATTATATAAAAATAATTTTCACATTAGAAATCTTAAGTACGCAGCAAACATACATTATATATTACAATACGAACGTAATTCAGTGTATTAAGTAAATACTTTAGTTTAAGCGGGCGAAGGGAATAAATAAACAAAAGTCGCTTTCCACCGATTGTCGGCTAAAACCTGCCTTTGTGGGCCTTCATCTAATGTGATTTGTAATGTAATGGCTGACCGAATGATTCAAGAGAGAAATTGGTAAATATATTGTCAAATGTGATGTGAATGTGACATGATGTTGATGATAACCATATTTTATTGCATTTGTCAACCAAGAAAAAATATGATAGAAAGATAATTTATTAATGTATGAAATATTAACCATCTGCGTTTCACCCTCTCTCTATTTGATAAGAAGCTGTTGCTGTTACAAGGAAGTCATCAGAAAACCGCCTGTCAGCGTAACTGCTGGCTACAATCAAGCTGAAAAATAAAACATTTAATAACATAAATTTTTATTCACGACTTAAAAATATGATTTATTTATGTTTGTGACCACAGAATATTTTTAGTTATCTTATTGATATTTCATTGGGTAAAATTTAATTGGCCGTAACGCATCTACATAAGCTAAAACCCGAGTGAAGTGTTATTTTTTTATTGAAATAAATTATCACACTACCTTCACAATGTATCTCGCATTCAGCAGCAGGCAGAGAGAACCTAGGGCCAAGAGTTTAAACACTATTCCCCACTTTTCGCCTATCTTTCAAAACATTGTGTGATGAGTAGCGAAACACGATGAAATGAAAATAATTTAACCACTCGTCGAAATGTGAAAATGAAACCCGTCGTAAATGAAAAATATTACATACTCGCAAACATTTCAACAATCGTTGCTTGTTGTTTACTATTAGACGTCTGCACCACGATGGCCTCAGTTTGTTTATTTTTAAAGGCGGCTTGTTGCATTTGGGTATAGCGAATTGTACACAGGCATTATAACCTTAACTCCTCAATAAGCTTAGCTGGACGAAATTGTGAGGTCTAGATCTAGGCGGAGTCTTGATATCCACCACACGTAAGACAATTGGGTGATCTTTCTATTTGAGCTAAATTCCCCACTCGGAAGAATTAATTACATTAACAAGAAAACAATGCAGCATTGACACGCAATGTTCCGAAAATTGGGTGGAAAGTGAAGTGTTTAGTAGATTCTGTCGTTACATCATATTTATCCAGGATACAGCGTGAAGCTAAAAAGCAGCAATAGCATTTTTGAATTCAATTAAAAAATATTTATCTGCTTTCGTTTATATAATGTTTTGTTCTCCTGACAATTTTTTAGAGCAAATATTGGCAAGTGCTAAACTGATTTTTGAAATCGATATTGTTGTAGTAAGGTTGTTGTAGCATTATTACCGACTTCAAAATTATATATTTTTTCTTTAATTATTTTTGTTTAGCAATCAATGTACGTTTTATTTTATTTTTGACTAATTTTTATTTTTTGTTTTTTAGCTTATTGTTTTAATTTATTTTACGATTTTAAGTGATGGGGAGATCTTAAAAGTTAAAAGGACGCTTTTCGAACGAGTGGGTAGTGGTTAAACGTGGTGAACAAACAAAAAATATTCGGCCGAATTGGGAACCTCGCCCTTTTTTGAAGTTGGTTGGAAAGAAATGCAACGATGAGGAATCTTACTTCAGACGAAAAGTAAACCGTGGTTTGGTAATTTTAACAATGTTATTCATTGTAACTATTACAGTGTAATTATATTATTTTTACCAAAAAAATACAACTTGTTCAATTTCAACCGGATCTAATAATCAGAATCTAAACAAACTTTCACCAAACTATCCTTCGGAACCTAATCATCGGAATTGGTCGACGTGCTGTTGAGTTATTTGTCCATTTGTCGCGCACATACCTAATGCATATTTAAGACTTATGTGATTTTCTCACAGACACCATTATCAGAAATGAAAAACATAAAAAGTACAGTCGATTTGATAACATCATTTTCTTTTACAAGTCGTTTAAAAATAGACTACATTTTTTTTTATTTTTTTTATTTTTTTTTTTCAGCTTCACGCTGTATCCCGCACACAGCAGGGTAGGCAGAGGGAACCTAGAGTTAAGACAATCCCGTTCCCCACTTTCTGCCGAATTCTGGAGGCATTGCGTGTTGAGTGGCAGAACTCAACGCCGCGCTTAACCTCGACACTAGAGCGAAGAAATGGAAATATAAATTTAAGTAAATATTTCATCTCCTCGAGAGCGATCGAACCCACAACCAGTCGGTTTCACAGTCACACCTCGTGCCGCTGCGCCACGACCGGCCTCAAATTACAATTATAAATTTATAATGATATTTTTTATTAAATATCTATAAATTTTGACTTACTGTATTTTTCTTCTTTTATATACTGCAAGTTTTCACTTCTTGGCAAATTTCATAATTGTAGGTCCACGGGAAATACCCTACAAATTTAGACTACACGGTGAGTTTCATATGATATGTAGCAAAAACTATGCATAAACGCTCGTATCGTATATTTAGATTGCGTTGTCTTAAAAGCTTCATTTTTTCCTTGCTTACGGGAATCGTAAATCTGAATATTTGATATTAATTTCAGATTGATACATCAACGCAAACTTGAGATAAATGGTCTTCATTCTCTTCCTTCATCTTCTTTTTCATCTTAGTCATCTTCTTTTTTAGCCTTGGTTATTGCATTATCACTTCAAATAGCGCTAAACATAACTGACCTTAATCTATGCAAAAATTTTGAATATCCGCCAAACCTACAACGGTTGATTGATAATGTCGATAGATTTCACTATCTATATCACCTAACTATTATTATTGATAAAAATATTGATACTCATCCCAATATCAAAAGAAACTTCATTGTTCTAAGTACTAGAGTGTAGCAGAGAAATAATCTTTACTCATCTATATATGCAAAGTAAGCACGTCAGACCAGATAAGCGTTTCATTTTTTGTCATATCTGTATATGCGACGTCTATTTTTTTCTAAAGCATTTATGGGGTATAGTAGGACCGTTTATGGGGAAAGTTAGCAACAATTTCTGGAGTGGGTAAATTAAGGATCATTACGAATTAAAGATTAACGATAAAGGATCACTGGTTAAAAATTAAGGATTAACGCTTAAAGATTAATGAATAACTTAATTAATAAAATGACAAAAATTGAAATTTTGTGAATCGAAATATTTTTAGTTAGTTCTTCCAATTTCGATATTTATTTAAATAAAAATAATAATTTAAATAGCCTCTGCTTTTTTTCGTACGATTTTGAATTACAATATAGGAGCGATGAAAGGGCGATGGTAGTAGTAAAACCAACACAGCCTATAATATATTTTAATAAAATGAACATATAACTAATTTAGTTGCATAAACATTTCTAATAGTAGGTGTTGTTTATACAGGATGGAAGTGTAAGCAATAAATTTCCAAAAATGAAAAAGTTATTTTTTCAAACAAACTAAATAATAAAATTGTAATTTTAAAATAAAACGCCATTTGTAAGAACGACGCACGCACACATAAACCTATCAAAGGAACACCGCCGCACACGGCTCATTCCGAAATCGAGTCGTAGGTATTGGCGATAAAGTTCAAAGTTGTTTAACCTTTAGTAGTATTTTTGTAGTAATAAGTGTTTATGTTATTGGGATCTATACGTAATCGCGTCACACGAAATACAGGTATGGATAAAAATCGTGAAATGAAAAAAAAATCCTACGTCCAAACTGTTGAGACATCTTGATTAATTTCTTTAGGTATAGGTTTGAAATATTTTACCCTATATGCTGTTTCCGTAAATGGAGCGCTGCCTCTTCCACCCTGTATAACAGGTAAAGCCGATTGATTATGGTCGATAGATAGACAGATAGAAAAACTTTAGCAATCTCATACAGACAACCTTTGAGGAAAGTAATTTAGTCTTAAGACATACGGGCTAGTGCAAATCCAAAATGTTAAAAAAAATGATAAGAATTATATAATTACCTACCTAATAAATAAATATGACATAAAGTAATAAGAACAAAATATACATATTAATAATATAAATATACATAAATACAAATATATTTAATATCTAATATATATAAATTTTATGTTTTTGTGAGATTAAGTGATTATGTATGTCTGTTATATCTATTATTAAATAAAATCTAGACTAAACGTTCTTTGGCTAACGTGATTCGGAAATGTGATTATTAAATGCCGTCCTATTATTTGACTAAACGTCATCGTAGTATTTGACTAAACGCGAATGCAAATACTGAATTATAATAACAAGGAAAAGCGCGGCCTTGAGTTCCGCTACTTAAGACGCAATGTCTTGAAAATTCTGCAGAAATCGAAGCGTCAAATAGGTTCCATCTAACTAATCTGCTATATTCGGGATACAACGTGAAGTTAAAAAACCAATTTCCGATTTCAATTAAAAACTGTCTATCTGCTTTCGTTTATATTTATGATTTGTTCACCAGCCAATTTTTTTTGTGCAAATGTTTGCAAGTGCGAAACTGATTTTCAAAGAAAATTAATTTTAGATTTATAACATTTCTAAGTATTATTTTTTTACAATTTTTTTATGTTTAAGACTCCGTTATACAATTATCAGTTCTCTATTAAAACACTTTCCTTCCCTACTTACTGCCGAATTCTTTAAGCATTGCGTATTGAGTGGTGAAACTTAACGTCGTGCTTAGCCTCGTCACCAAAGTGAGGAAATGAAAATATTAAATATTCCATACTATTAAATATTTCATAATAATCAGACAACAATGGAACGCTAGATGGTGTTGAATTTATATACATTTAAAATCTTTGTTATATGTGCCAACCAATCAATATAATTTGTTATTGTTTCTTTATAATTTTTCAGGTATTCTATGTCTTAGATTATGCTTTTAATAACATGTGTACAAAATTTCATCATAATTAATTTACGCATGATATTCAGGTGCTCAGTCGTGGCGCAACAGCACAAAGTGTGACTGTAAAACCGACTGGTTGTGGGTTCGATCCCCATTCGAGGAGATGAAATATTTGCTTAAATTTATAATTCCATTACTTCGCTCTGGTGTCGAGGCAAAGCACAGCGTTTAGTTCTGCCACTCAACACGCAATGCCTCCAGAATTCAGCAGAAAGTGAGGAATGGAGTGTCTTAACGCTGTTTCCCTCTGCCTACCCTGCTGTGTGCGGGATACAGCTTGAAGCTGATTTATTTATTTCATATACGGATATTAACGAAAAATAAAGCAATTTCAAAAGTATATTTATATTAACATTAACAATAATATATACATGTATACTAATACAATTTCTTATTTAATGTCCTTCATCTATCCACATATCGAGGCTCTCAGGTTCGTAGTTCGGATCAATCATACGGGTCTTAATAATATCCTTATACACAAATGCGGACTTCCTTGGTTTTCTTGTCCTTTCGGGGCTCTCGAAGTCTACTTCGTATAAACCAAAACGTTCACTGAAATTAGAAAAAATATTATTTTTACGCAACTACCAAAGACATAATAATACTAACAAAGAAATAAGCTATCGTGGCGCAGTGAGATAACAAATCAAATCAAATAAATCAAAATAAATCAGCCTCACAGGGACACAGCTCCCGCACACAGCAGGGTAGGAAGTAGAAGGAATCCAGTGTTAAGACACTCCGTTCCCCACTTTCTGCCGAATTCTGGAGGAATTGCGTGTTGAGTGGCAGAATTCAACGCCGCGAGAGAACGAGATAGCAAATCGGGGGAATAAATTACGAGTATGTCCATTTCCTTCTCTCTCTCTCTCTGTCAGAACCAGACGGGGCATTGATTTTTGCTACTCAACACACAATTTCTCTAATCATGCGGAAAATGGAGAGCATAGGATCTTAACGCTAGGTTATCTATACCTGTCCTGTTATATATGGAATACAACATGACGCATAAATAAAAAAAAATGTTAATAAATGCCTGAACTTATAATACAATAAAAATTACCATTTTGTAAAAATATATAGTTTAAAAAACTAACAAACGCAGTTTTATTTATAAATATAGCTTTTGTAAGCTATGTGCTACAAACAAGTACGGAGCTATAAACTATATGAGCCAAAACTCGAGTGATTTACATTAGTAGTTCGATCGCTCAGGTCTTGACTCAATAATCACCATAGCTAAGTATTACTGCCAAGTATCATACTCATATAATTTAATTACAAAACTGAGTTTCTAAGATTTTATAACCAAGTTTCAAGTCGACCAACAGCAGGTATATTTTCGTTTTTCGGCAAAAATATTTTCGTTTTTTTTTTTAAATTAACAATTAAGGAGTGACATTGATTTTACTAAACGGATGGAAAATAGTGATTCAGCATTAGATTCTAGATCTTCCCACCTGTACTTGATTAAAAAGAGAAATACAGTAAACTAGACAAAATAGGTTATAAACTAAAATAATTGGATGCTAACAAAAAGAGTACTATAATATCTAAAAGGACAATTTACAACCTACAAACTGTTATGGTGATGATTATGATGATTAGATTCAATTGAGTTAAATTGAATGAATACACAGGTAAATTAATGTTATCGTTACACCATAAGGACGTCTCTGACTTAAACATGATTGTGTTTTGGATTCCTACTGGGAGGAATGAAATATTTAATATTTAATTTTTTTCGGACATTATTTCGCTCGAAACTAGGACATTTTCATTTTTCTTAATATAAATAACGAGCTACTTACGTGTATCCCTCCATCCATTCAAAGTTGTCCATCAAACTCCATGCCATATATCCTTTAAGATTAACTCCAGCTTCAATAGCATCTAAAGCGCTATTTAAGGCAGCTCTGTAATAAGCAATTCTGTCATCGTCAAAGACTCCAGCCTCTGGAGGGCTGGACCAGCCGTTCTCAGTTATGTAAAACAACGGGCTATTATACTTTTTCATCATGAAAGTTAATGCATTGTAGATGCTGTTGGGTGCTTGCTAAAAATAAAAAATAATAATGATTACCAAACTATTCTACAAGACGTTAAAATAATCAATAAAACCTATATTTCTTTCTTTACTTTTGTCATCTGATATGGTATCATATTTAAGACATTAACGCCTTTCAGTCAGGTACTTCCCTACTGCATCAAATAATATAATATGTTCAATAACTATAAAGATACAGTTTAAGACTTACAAAAAGCCATCTTGAAGCAGATCTCGGCCATTCTGGAGGAATATAATTTCCAACATCAGAATCGGCATACAAGGAAGGAATAGGATGATCTATTTTATGTAAAGAGGCTGATATTAGATTACTGGTATAATGATTGACACCAAAGAAATCAGAGGACCCTCGTACGAATACTTTCTCTTCTTCCGAAAATTCAGGCATACGAGATCTTGGATAGCCCTGTTCCAAGCTTTTCTGTGCTACGATCTGTGAAAATTCTTTTGGAAAACCACCTTCTTCGGAGAATATTGGTTCAGCATAAAGACCCCACTGTAAAAATATACATCAAAGTGAATTTCTGTAAGATATTTAAAAATATACGATCAGAAAATATATGTATTAAGATTACTTCAGCTTGTCTAAATATTTCAGCAGCTTCCTCGTCTTCTTTAGAATCAGTCAATGGTCCAAACCAATTAACGCTAATTGTGATGCCACAAATACCATCTTGACTCGGTTTGAAATCGTTAACATAAGCTTTGTATGCTCTCGCGTGACCCAACACAAGATTTTTCGCACAGTAATAAGTACCAACATCAGTTGCATTTAGAATTGGTGCCTTTGCGGTCGATCCATAACCTTCATAACAGATCTCTCTAGGCTCATTAAACGTAATCCAGTGCTTCACTCTGTCTCCTAGCCTGTCGAATACAACACGTGCGTAATCTTCAAACCACTCAGGGAAAAGTGGACTCATAAATCCTCCAAGATCTTGAAGTTTTTGGGGTAAGTCCCAGTGGTATAAAGTAACCATTGGAGTAATGTTATATTTGAGCATTTCATTAATGTAATTGTTATAAAATTCTATGCCAGCTTCATTAACCTGATTTGCAAGTCCATTAGGAAGGATCCTAGACCAAGACAGTGAAAATCTGTAGGCATCAAGTCCAAGTTCTCTCATCATTTCTACATCTCTCTTATAGTTTTCATAAGAATTTGCTGCAACGTCTCCATTGCTCAGGTCCTTAATAACTTGAGGCTGAGTGTGGGTCATACGATCCCATATACTTTCACCCTTGTCTGTAAAATACAAAGTCATTTTTATTCTCTTCAAACAACTTAATTGCGATAAACAATTTCTAAATTGATAACACGATAAGTATAATTATTATTTAATAGAAAATTGTTGTAATTTTCATTTATAACGTCATCGTTTAAAAAAAGAAAAATTATTTACATATGAAATAATACAATTTAATATTTTTATCTATGAAACAAAACAAACAACTTCTTCGGTAGATATCCTTGCCGCGAAAAAGTGATCTCTTTTAGGAATTACGTAACAGATAAAAACAATGGATGCCATTTATAATAAATACGATATTTTATTCCTCCTTTAAACCATAATAGCCAAATTCGTCAATATCTTTGTTTATAATATTGAAATTGTTATGTTCAAATAAATTTAGAAGCTTAAAAAAATAGAAATAACCATCGGCATTCCACCCTCCCTCTATTTGGTAAGAGGCTGTAGCAGTTCCGAACAGGAAGTCATCAGGAAACCGCCTCTCAGCATGACTACTGGCCACAATTACACTGAAAGTAAAATATAAATTTATTTATTACCAGAGATGCTTAACTGATTACCTACGGTATATATGAACTGGAAACCGACTGTCCTCGTGAATTATTTGTGTGTATAATATAAATGTTTTTAAAATTCGAAAAGACAAGAGTTAGACGTTTGATTACATCATTAAACACAGAATGGGCCGAATATGACATTGGAAAAGGAGTACCTTTAAAGGAGACCAAAAATCTTTCATAAATACCAAATAATTAAAATGGAAAATGAAAGTAAAAGAATGAACAACAACAAATAGTTTAGTCTAGAGTCTAGACTCCTTTTAGCATGTACATAATTGCCTAAAGAATAGGTTCAAGTCTCACAATAATCAATGATTTTTCACACTAAATTTAAAATTATATAAAACATATAACTAACATATAAAAATAAATCATTACATAACGATGAGTCCTACTTAGGTATATAGGTGAAACTAAACAATTTGGCAATTTTGACTTTTTTATGCCAAACGCATTCTATCGATATAATTTATCAGGTCAGCTATTAAAAAATAGAAATTTCTGCATAGAAACAGGACTTTATGTTAGAACATAACGGTATATGTAGCGTTCATTTAACTTTCAACTACAACTTCATTTAACTTTAAAGGGTTTCGAAGCGCCATAAATGAAGAACTGAACTGAACTGAACTTTAAAGGGAGCCTAGGACACTCTTCTGCCCACTTTCCGCCGAATTCTGTAGGCAAAGTGTGTTGAGTTGAGTTTTATTGTAATCGCCTCTAATTATATCGTGTCAAATAAAGACAATAAGTGATTTTATTTCTTTTTATTTTTTTCGATTATTTTTTTTTTTACATTATTGTATTTTTATACAAATTTTATTTTTTATGTTTGTCCACGTCAATCTGATATTTTATTTTTGTTAAAGCATTTTTTTTAAATAGAACAATTAGATCTTAGTAAAATAATTCATTGAATTAAGCTTTTCTTTAAAAATATAATATATTCATACATATACAGGGTGGAAGTGTCAGCACCACATTAAATGAAACCACAGTTTTAACTACTCTATAAAAGCCTAATATAATTCAGAAAAAAATAAATTCCCAAAAATGAAAAAGTTTTTTTTTCAAACAAAATAAATAATAAAATTGTCATTTTAAAACAAAACGCCATTTGTAAGGATGACGCACGCACACATAAACCTATCAAAGGAACACCGCCGGACACGCCTCATTTCGAAATCGAGTCGTATGTATTGGCGATAAAGTTCAAAGTTGTTTAACCTTTAGTAGTATTTTTGTAGTAGTAAGTGTTTATGTTATTGGGATCTATACGTAATCGCGTCACACGAAATACAGGTATGGATAAAAATCGTGAAATGAAAAAAAATCCTACGTCCAAACTGTTGATGCATCTTGATTAATTTCTTTAGGTATAGGTTTGAAATATTTTACTCTATATGCTGTTTCCGTAAATGGAGCGCTGCCTCTTCCACCCTGTATAGGGCCTTATAATAATATTTTTTGGGCTTATTATTTTTTATAACAATAAAACAATAATATAATCAAGAGTTTTTGTTTTATTATTTATTTAATAATCTAACTCAGTCATCATGTTACCAAATCGTATATCGTATAAGTCTCTATATGACATAGTTACCACAATACTTAACTTACTTTAATTCGTAATTATCAGTTGTTACCTTAGTCTCATTATTAATTAATTTCATTATTAAAAATTTAAAATAATATTGTATTCTGTTACTTGTAAAATATCCAATGTAGTATATTGGCCTCTTTACAATGTTTTTAAAGAAGAATAAATATAACAAAAACTAACCTAAAAAATCTAACATATATAAAAATCAAATACTACGGTATATATAAAGAGTCTTAACTGATAGGCAAAGTTTCATTTTCTGCGATTTTACCAACACAAAATTATAGCAAATTTAAACATTGGGAGCCTCCTCCTGTAAAGTTGTGATTTCCAACTTTGGCCATTATACATAGGAGCTATCGATATATTGAAGTCCGTAGTGACATAATCAGAGACGTTGACTAGGCGTCTATAAAAAATAATTTGCAGTTTCTCCGCATTTTGCGGACTAGACAGAACATTTGTCTTAATTTTTTCTCACTTAACACGATTTTCTCCTGCATTTTCCCGACTTTTAGACGACTGCACGACATAACGTGTTTATGAGTCTATGTATTTAATGTATGTACATATGTGTTCTTATGTGGCGTACTTAAGACCAAACGCCTTGGCAATTTTTTATGATTCTTACGTCAATTGATTTAATTTTAACCTTTCAAGTGATACTGAGCACATGTCAGTAATAACAATTCACAATAGCTGAAACCAGTCGCCATATTGTCAAAATAAAGCAACTAAATCGTAACAAAAAAGTGTGAAATAAAAAAATATTAAAAAATAAATAAATCAACTCAACTCAACATAAAACTAAAAAGAAAAAAATAAGCCCAATAGTCCATTAGGATTAATATTCGGGACCCATAAATTCTTCAACCAATCAAATCTTCACAAGCAGCCTCGTAAAATTTTACTGTAAATTTGAAAAGGGGCGCCAACTGTTGATTCTAATGAACTATTGGGCTTACTTTATTTCAGGTTTCTTGTCGGTCGCCGGGTTATTTATTTTTTATAATGTTTTTTTAGGTCGTATGGTGTTCTTGGCGGAGTTAAGCGCCGCACTATGATAACTAGGCCGGGAAAACATATAAACATTTTTTGAAGACAGAAACGTTCGTTAATAATATTAATGACTTCATGATTTAGTTTTCTACACACAAGAAAAATCCTACTATAATCTTATCCTATCCTACTAACATTATAAATAGGAATATCTATCCTAGATGTTTGTTCCTCTTCCATGCAAAAAATACTTAACAGATTTAGATAAAACTTTCCAGTAACATAGTTTATACATCAGAATAACATAGAGACTACAATTTATGTAGTTTTTTCATAATGTGGTTGTAATATAACAAGAAGTTTAAGCTAGTTAAACTATATTTGAAATTATAAGTTTAAACAGGGAATAATGTATAACTCACCTTATTATCAAAAGCAACTTCATTATCGAAGGTACTTTGGGTACCATCAGAGAAACTCTAACGAAAGAAAATCCCTAACACATCTATATATGCAAAATAAACACGTGAACCTCTTGAACGTAATAATCTAACTGAGGGGGACCAGATAAGCGTTTTGTTTATTTGTATATCAGTACATAAAAAATATATTTTATTGTACGACCGTCTGTACATAAATGGGAAAATTGGAAAATTTTGTAGTAGAATTGAAAGTGCTTAACCAATTGGACCTAGTATAATCATCGACTGTAAAAGGTTTAAATCTTGTAGATTTAAATAAAACCAGTAATAATGATTTAATGATGAGTAAATAATGGTTATTATTTATAATATTTTTATGTATAATTTTTCAAATATCAAGCAGAGCATTTATTTCATAAATAAATAAAGTTCTTACAGGAAAAATACTATGTTATATCAAAAGATTTACGATTAGACGTAAATATAGTCAATTTCGGTTTATTGTTATTGTGAATCTTAAGGAAATATGTTGTTTTCTTTTTTCATTGTTTTTAAGACAATTAAGACGTTCACGATAATATGATTCAGAACTAAATTTATTTATCTGTGATATAACTGTGGGCAGACCTAGATTTTTAAAAATAACAACCATAAAATAACCATACTCAAATCAGTACATGATTATGTTTTGCAGCTGCCACAAGCAGACATACGGGACATAAAAGTTCAAAATCAAAAGGTACATATATGTATAAAATAGTACCTAAAGTTAATGCTCTTGAAGAAAATATTAAGGCCTTTGCTGGTTGTAAACAAGGAAATTGGAAAATGAAAATAATAGTAAAAATAGATAATTTTTACTTCAATCTCTCGTTAGGCACACGCCATTTTTTATATTAAACTTGTTATCTTCTCTTGTTAAATTAATTATTATTCTCTTGCTAAAATTGTCAATTAATGTTCGAGAAACTAATGCAAATCTATCCTTCTTAATATACTTTAAAATATAAGTATCCATACTTATGAATGTAGGTCAGGAATATTATAATTATCATAAATTATTATAAATCATACTCATAAATTTTATGTGGCCGTCGAGGGGCAGTGGCACAAGCGTGTAATTTGTAAATATGGCGGTTGTGAATTATTTAACTTTTTTTTTCTTCGCTCTCGTGACAAGATAATGCACGGCGTTGAGTTCCGCCACTCATCACGCAATACTATATGCGGGAAACAGTGTGAAGCTGGAAAAATGATTAAAAAACTGTAATCGGTATAGGTAGTATAGTAAAACTTATTGATTTATAAGAAATCTATCACAAATTGGGCAAAAAAACTGTTTGTTTAAGTCTTTTTATCTATTTCTATTATTTAAATACACATTATTTTTATAATATATTTTTTTATTGTTTTAATGATGATTTTTATCATTTCTATATCAATATGAAATCAATAATGTCGTGAATGAAATGTGTTATAATAAAAAAAACAGTCAAGTGCGAGTCGGGCGCGCCCACCACTGATATCGTATCAATTTCAAAGTTGTATAACTAAATGAACGAGTAAAATTTATAAAAATTGCTAATTTAAGGTTTGGACTCATTTTGTATTATCATTTATTATCATTTATCAATAACCTTTTCATCAAAATGGAAGAACTCTTAACAGATGTTATATGACTTTTATTTTTCGTGATACTAGATAATTTTTTATCTTTACTTAGCTCTCCAGCTTCAGGCACGTTACCATTCGCAATATTTATCATTCTGCACTCGAGATAAAATGGTGCTTTAAATAACAAATATATTACATAAGCTGATAATATTTCTAACAATCTACATTGTATTACTACTAGTGGCCGTCCGCAAATAACACGAAATTTACGTAAACTATAAAACGTAATATTAGGTCGAGATCCCATTACTTAAATTTGTAGTATTTGTTTGTCATTTAAATTATTTTAAAACGACAAAATTATCTAATTGAATAAGTGTTTACAAATATAAATATCGATCTACTATAACGTATTAATAACGTAATGTTTGCTTAATATAATGGAGGGTGACAATTGTAAAGAAATATTATTAACTTATATTTCTTCCAGAATAAAATACTATTAAGCTTGTACAATGTCCATCTTAAATTCTAATACTATATGTTTTTCTAAAGGACCTCTTTCTTCTTCCGCTCCAAATCTAAAAGTATATCTCGAATTTTCCGACCACATCAAGCGTCATTTTTATTAATGTTCTCTGATGACAGTTCTATATTAGTTATTTTCAAACATCTTTTTATTAAACAAAGAGATTGATTTACATTTTTATAATACATTATTGCGAATTTTAAAACTTATAAATATAAAATCATTACACAATTATTGCGAATATTTTTTTTATTAATTAAGAAAATATGGAAAATTACATTTCAATAAACCCTCTCTCTTTTCGTCCGCTGCTCGTTTGCTTTGACAACGGTTTTTTTTTTCTCACGCAACTTTTAAGAATTTGCATAGGAAAGAAATATATATAATAGAATTATAATAAACAAAACTAATTTAGTAAAAATAAATTCGAAGAAATTCCGACAGTAATGCCGACTAACAAACGCTATTTACGGCTTATAACCAGGAGGCGGCAAATATCAATTGGCTGTCTACTTTTTACTATAGATAAAAATTTTGCGGCGCGATACAAATCAAATCAAATGCAATAAAATTATGACCAAATTTTTGACCATGACCACGTTTTTTGTGTAACAAGAAAGAAAATGTGATGGAATTTGACGATGAATCTCTCCAAAAGTGTAAAATGATGTAGTTGTTTCGCCAAAAAAATAATTTTAAATACAGTGATATTTTCTTAAATAGTGACACAATTAACGGTTAACCCTAATGTAATCCATTCTACTATCATGTATCATTTTTAAATATAAGTTTCATTAGAAAAAAAGATCCCTACAGATTTAAGCAATGGGATCTGAGGCCATATATAGTTTTTTGATTTCTTACATTTAAGCTCGATTATAATGGCAGTTCACTAGATGTTCCAGAACTTAATTTTTTATAAGGGAAAATACTAAACACGCTCAACAATTTTTGTTGACGCGGCATTTCATTGTTTATTATACTTTAACTGGACTATTATGGTTATTCATCAGATCGTAATAATAATAATAATAAGCCCCTCAAATCTAGTAGTCCTAGCTGAACACCTTGCTAACGTGTACTGACGAAACTTACACGGCCAATAAGGTACATAAATATGGACACACGTGAGAAGGCCGCTTTCCGAGAATGATCGTCGGAGTACACCTGGAGCTGACGCTGAGTGTTTCAGCATTTGTCCAAATGCTGAAACACTCAGCGTCAAACCCGAATACTCTGGGTTTGAAGAAATCAAACCCAGAGTATTTTAAGATTTTCATATACTTGGTGTATAACACCAAGTATTTGAAAATCTTAAATACTACACGTTACCAAGTCGACCAAAAATCAAATCAAAGACAAAGTACTTCTATGATTTTTTTTTAAACATTTTTTAAAGTGTTATTCCACACTTAGGAAAGAAAAATACTTATTTAGAAAACGTATAAAAATTTGAACGTAGCGGGACTCGAACCCGCGCCTCCTGGAAACCGACCAAGCGCTCTGAGCACTAAGCCATACGTTCTCATCGAGCTACGTCGAAATTTTTATACACTTGTTACAACTTATTATGTTGTTAGTATCTCTGTAGGGAGATTTTTGCAAATTTCCGCTACCCAAAGATAATTACTAAGAATTATCGTTTGGCAAAAGAAAATACTATTTTTGAAATATTTTTTATTACATTACAAGTAACATGAGGCCAATTATTAACATTACGGTAGCCTTATTTCGAGGCTACTACCAATCGTTTTACACTTGCCGCCTGTGGACTAACTTTACGCGGCGCAGCTACAATGCCCTACGTGTCCAGTACAACAATGTGCTGAGGCCGGTGCTAGGGAAGCCTCGGTATTGCAGTGCGTCAACGATGTTTGCGGAGGCAGGAGTTGATGATTTTTACGCAATCATTCGTAAGCGGGTCGCGTCTGTAATAGGTAGATTCACGAGCAGCACTAATACTCTTCTCAGCACATTGACATGTAAAATGGAAAGCCCCCTATGGAGGCACTGGAATAATATACATATGAAATTAATATATGATAAATTATAATAATAATGTTACTAACGTAGGTTAAGCAAATATATACTAACAAAATTATATGGATCAAAAGTCTAAAATAAAGATTATTATTATTATTATTATATTATTTTATACATTTCTTTACAACATGGCTGCCTATGAAAGAACAATGTTGTCATAGCACGCTTGCTATGGCATATTACAGATTATTAAGTTAACAATAGTAGTTAGACTGTGCAGCTGGACTATTCACTAGTCAAAGTCCCTTTTTTAGTTATTTTATAATAACTGCCGTATTTAATAAAAAAATAATATAGAAAAAAAGAAAATTCAATTTAGCAGTCTTGAAAATTGGGCGATTAACACTACGTTTCCAGTTTTCCACTGCCTACCCTTCTATATGCGAGATACAGACCTTTAATCAATAAATATTTATATAGATTTTTATTGAGGGTACTTTAAATTATATTTACATCACTCAAATCGAAAAGCTTTGAAGGAAGGAACGAAATAGGAAATACTTACTAATTACTTTTAAAGTGATATTTTTGTTCTAATAAATTTATAGATGTGTTACTTTCGAGTATTTGTGAACTTTTAACATTTATACATATATATTTTAACTTATAACATTTTGGCACTAGGCACAAAAAAAAAGTTAAACGTCTTTTTGTGAGCTCTCTATTTAATATTTCGTAAAAGTTATAAATACATGTTTATTACAAGTAAAACAATGAATTGGAAACTAATTAACCCGCCAGCAATACAATCATTCTTCAAGATATATAACATAAGCATTACTTTGACTGTGACATTGATTGAGCTGACTCTGACCAACTGTGAGTACTCAACTTTATAGAATATTATTATCATGGGCGCAATAAAGCACTCAATTCAAGAACTTTCACAGCAATTCAATAGCAAAATGACAGAATTCTAACAAAATTTAAATTCATGTACTAGTAGTATACCAGCTACAAGTCCAACTTTTCACTTGGCAACACAATTTGGCAAATTTGGCAAACAAACATATTCCGGTCCTTTGTAATGTCTGCACTTGAAGGTCTTCAAACGCAGGTGCAATTGTTGTCCAAACAATATGTTCAATTTGAAATGCGTAGCAGAAGATAGATTCTTTTAGTCCATGGGGTAGCAGAGGATAAGAAAGAAAATATATCCGCTACATTCATCCAGATACTACCGCACATTTGAAAATCCGTGATCTATCGGTTAATGATGTGAGCAAATACCACAGGTTGGGAACTTCTTCCTCTACTAGGACACGAGCCATACTTGTTAAGCTCAAAGATCTCAATTATAGAAATCAAGTTTGGTTTAGTAAAACCAATCTTAAGGATACTGGGATTACTTTGTCTGAATTCTTGACAAACCCCAGATGAAGCATTCCTAGCCGCTAGACAAGTTTGGAATGTCTAAGTGTTGGACAAAAGATGGTGTTAATAATGTTATTAGCTCAGATGGAAAGCGCCATACTTTTACTTCTATAGTTGAGTTAAAAAAGGTCTCTAGTGTTTCTGAGATTAGGGACAATGACGGCTACTGACTCCAAAATCAACAAAACAACTTTGGTCCCATGTACAAAGAGACAAGTTAAAACGTAACTTATTTCTTAGTTTAATTCTAAAATATAACTTTATTTAGTTAATTAAGTTTCTCATATAAAATTGCTTTATTTATATATAATAACTTATTTTAGTGTTTAATTTTATTGCAACTTATGCTTAATCTCTGTGTTCTCTTCTTATCATGCAAACTAGTTTAAACTTTTATCTTTTTTTCTTTACAATAATATGCAATCTTTGTTTATTTGTTTCTGTTTGTTTATAGGAAGTAAACTAAACAGTGTTTAGTTTACTTCCTATAAACAAAACATGTGTTTAGTAAACACTAACATTTGACAATATCTGCCAAGTGACAGTTGACTGTTGACAGTAAACATATATTGTAAATCTCATTCCTTTTCATGTAATTTCTAAGTTTTAATGTCATATTATCTGAAAATAATATTGCTGCTATTAAGCTACATTATCGTACATATTGTTATTATGTTATTTGTCATTTATAACTTATTTATTTATTTACTTCTTACTTCAATAAACATGGAATGTTATGCTGGCGGGAAACAATGCTTAATTTTTTTTATAGTATTAGTCTAATATATATATCTAATATTATTAGATATATGTATTTTAATATTCATAGATATTTTATATTGGTTATATTTATTATTATTATTATATATAAATATAATAAATCAGCTTCACGCTGTATCCCTGCACACAGCAGGATAGGCAGAGGGAACCTAGTGTTAAGACACTCCGTTCCCCACTTTCCGCCGAGTTCTGGAGGCATTGCGTGTTGAGTCTCGCCACCAGAGCGAAGATATGACAATATAAATGTAAGTAAATATTTTATCTCCTCGAGTGGGGATCGAACCCACAACCAGTCGATTTTACAGTCACACTCTTTGCCACTGCGCCACGATATCGATATAATTTTGCTATTATATATAGATACATTTTTTATTTTAATATATCTTTTTATATATATATATATTATTATTTCATTATTGTTTATATTACAATAAGTTTTTTAAATTTTTTAAAGCATTAATCCACACTTAGGAAAGAAAAATACTTATTGAGAAAACATATAAAAATTTAAACGTAGCGTTACCCGCGCCTCCTGGAAACCGACCAGGTGCTGGCATACTGTGTAATGGCATACTTTTATAATTAAATCATGTGGTTTGTCGATAAATCTCAGCAAGTCTCAGTTGTGTATCCTCGATAACACAAAGCAACTCTCCAAAATTGACTACTCCCTACTTTCTTCCGTAATGCTTGATGATTGCAAGATGGAGTTTGGTACTTGTGTGAGGAATCTGGGTATCAGGATGGATAGTTCTTTAACATAGGTTCCTCAAATAACGGAGTTAAGTCGAAAAGCTTTTGCTGCTATTGAAAGTATAGATGGAAAAATTTATTGCCGCTTAAAATATCGTTAGCTCAATCTTTTCTTTTTCCCATTCTGGATTATGCAGATTCCTGTTACCTAGATTTGTCACAGTAATTACTAAACAAGCCCGAACGTCTCCAAAATGTAATAATTATTTTGATTTTTGGACTGAAGAAGTATGACCATATTACTTGATATCGAGTTCAATTTAAATGGTTGACCATCAAGCATCGACGCAATTATCCTTTTATACTCTATCTTGTATCTGCCTTTAACTCCTTCATACCTCAAACAAAGATTTACTTTCCTGGGCTTCCACTCTTAGTCTTTCAATCTCCGTTCAAGATATGACAACGTATTGGAGATTACATTATGTCGCACCAAGTGCTACAGTGAATCATTCACCGTAAAAACTGTAAAATTATGGAACAAGCTACCCCGGTTCATCAGGCAGTCGACATCAGTTAATATCTTTAGGCGTCGTCTTAAAGAGTATTTATTATCTATCGCTATAGTCATTGTGTTTGTTTTGTGCATATACAGGGTGGAAGTGTCAGCACCACATTAAATGATACCACAGTTTTAACTACTCTATAAAAGCCTAATATAATTCAGAAAAAAATAAATTCCCAAAAATGAAAAAGTTTTTTTTTTCAAACAAAATAAATAATAAAATTGTCATTTTAAAACAAAACGCCATTTGTAAGGATGACGCACGCACACATAAACCTATCAAAGGAACACCGCCGCACACGCCTCATTTCGAAATCGAGTCGTATGTATTGGCGATAAAGTTCAAAGTTGTTTAACCTTTAGTTGTATTTTTATAGTAGTAAGTGTTTATGTTATTGGGATCTATACGTAATCGCGTCACACGAAATACAGGTATGGATAAAAATCGTGAAATGAAAAAAAAATCCTACGTCCAAACTGTTGAGGCATCTTGATTAATTTCTTTAGGTATAGGTTTGAAATATTTTACCCTATATGCTGTTTCCGTAAATGGAGCGCTGCCTCTTCCACCCTGTATGTAGGTCTATAATTGTACCTCTATATATGTATATATGATATCTATATATATATATATATATATTTATGTATGTATGTATTTGTGTACGAATAGTGTATGTATATGTTTATATGATATAATAAATAACAAAAATATCTTTATGCAAAGTTAGCCACAATGTTCTCTTAATATTAGTTTTTATAAATAACAGGTTACCTGTAAGTGATCACTTATAGTAATAAGGCGGCCCTTGCACTGTATTAAAATTAATTATGCATAAATTCAATAACATTCAAATTTTATTGAATTAACGTATATTGAGGCCGGTCGTGGCGCAACGGCACGAGGTGTGACTGCAAAACCGACTGGTTGTGGGTTCGATCCCCACTCGAGGAGATGAAATATTTGCTTAAATTTATATTTCCATTTCTTCGCTCTGGTATCGAGGTTAAGCGCGGCGTTGAGTTCTGCCACTCAACACGCAATGCCTCCAGAATTCGGCAGAAAGTGGGGAACGGAGTGTCTTAACACTAGGTTCCCTCTGCCTACCCTGCTGTGTGCGGGATACAGCGTGAAGCTAATTTAATTTTTAATTTTTTTTTAACGTATTATCTTTGTGCAATAAAGTGTTTTTTAATTGAGTGATTGAACTTTTGGTCATTCAACTTGGTAATGTTACTTGGACTTGGCGATAAGTTTTTATATAAAAAGAAGTATAATATCCACCTGTTATTCATTTTGAAATTGAAGACGCAATCAAGTGTCTTAATATTTTGTCATCATTAATTAATTGTTATATAATAACACAAATTAACCGTAAATTCGTTGTATATATAATAAAAGTGAATGGAATATTTTTATACGGACAAGGAAAATGATAAAATTTCTTTTTGTTGTATGGTAAGTTTGTTTTTTTTTATTAACACGCTTTTATTAGATCAACTTGTGAGATGTAACTATATTTGAAATATATTTAAAATTTTGCAGTTATATTATTAGTCATAATAGCTTAGTTTCGGTTACAACTATATGATATTAACGAGCAGGTCTGATGATGGAGCCAGGACCTGAATAGTGGCACTCTTCAGAGGATAATAGTAAACCACTAGAGTAAATGCTCAAACAATTTATTTCTTATCTATAGATATTATAGATTTAATAATATTATAGAAATGACGCTTATTATAAGATCTTACAGTAATACTTTCAAGTGTGAAAAAATATGTTTTTTTTTTCATCATATATCAAAATATATATAAAACTTAACAAATAACAAAATATATCTAATACATGCGAACAGCTCGCGGCTTTACCCGCTACACAATTATTTATCTACTGATCTGAAATACTTTTGTGTACTTTCTAATAACATTATCACTTTACATATTAAAAATTAAAGTTTCAACCAACTCAATAAAAAAATTGTGGTAATTTTGGCGAACCAAATCGTTTTGTATTTATATACTAACTTATTTATTTATGATCCACTTTAAATGAAACAAACACTAAATGTTAAAGGAAGTTTATTATAAGTTTATTATAAGTTGATACCTATATATTTCCTCACTCCGGTAACGAGGCAAAAACGCGGCGTTCATTTGCGCCCGTTTACACGCAAATGGGAAACGGAAGTGTCTTAATGGGAAAGGAGTGTCTTACCACTAGGGTATCAGGTACGCGCTGCCCACTCTGCTGTATGCGGGATACAGTGCGAACCTAAAAAAACATTCAGATGCTGTCCATCTGCGCTGTCCATACATATATGTACAAAGTTTCAACACATGTAGTTTCGACTGTGATAGACAGACCTACATAAAAAAATATTCTTGTATTTTCTTATAAAACCTTTAAAACAGCTTACAAAAAATATAAATTCATAAATTTCTCATTTATAATTTCAGTTTCGTGACAGCCGCATGTGTTGGTCATAGGAAACATAACAGGCGTTTTCCTGAAAATTTCATCTTCGGAGCATCCACATCTTCATATCAAGTTGAAGGGGGTTGGCAATCTGATGGTAACTAATTCTTCCTTACTAATTTATGACTAGCTTCGGCCGCCCCGTCAGCAAATGGATATTACGAGAGAGTTATGCATTATGCTCGTCACTTTGTTAGTGTCCGAAGTTACTCTGGCCACGTCTGGTGAAGTGGACTATATCAAAACAATTAACAGAACTTAATAAAAGTTCCTAAGGTTAGCTCGGTTTACCAAGCATACGCATAGATTATAAAGATTTAGAATTGTATCTAGATGTTGAGGTCATCGTGTGGCACAACGTCTGGTTGCTTGGGGGAACCCAAGAGAGGATCGAATACACATAGCGTTTTTATTATTTTCGTTTTCTCACTGTAATTGGCAAATCTTTGTCTACATATGTATATGTTATATGTTGACAATATGCTTATGTTAAGAAAATTATTATAAGTTATCTTGTTCCATCAGTTTCGGTCTTTTAAATGACATTGCATATATGGGGAGACACAGCCAACGCCAGGCTCTATCTTCAGGTCGGAGGAACAAGATTTGTTTAACTTCACGACAACGGCAGTGTAGGTAGAGGAGACCTGGGAACCTAGTGTTAAAGCACTTCTCTCCCAGAGAAAGCCAAGCAGCCAAGTAAAAATTACCTATCTAAGCCCTACGACAAGATCTAAAATTCTATGACAAGATAGTGTCGTAGATCAGTCGGCGCTGGTCCGTCATCGTTTGAAATGGACGACGAATCAAAACAAGCACATTAAGCTTTATTTATTAACTTAATTGTATTGCTAGAAAATGTATACTTTATATTTGAGTGACATTAGTACTGTATAATAATAAAAATAAATAAAATAAACATAAAATAATGTACACGCTGTAATCGTGTAATATTCACTAATTTGTTGTTTTGTAGTACAATAAAATTAAAACATTTTGCATTTTCCACTTTCCGCTGAATCACGAGAATTTATATATTGAAAAATGTATATCCTTTTTTAGTGTTAATATTTAATACAAAAATGCCTTAAAAACCTATAAGTTAGGAAGACAATTAAAAATGAATAGTAAATAATGTTTCAGATAAAGCACCTAATATATGGGACCACGCAACGCATTCAAATCCTGGCGGGATAAAGGACCTAAGTAATGGAGACATTGCTGCTGACAGCTACAACAATTACAAGCGTGACGTAGAAATGATGAGGGAACTTGGTTTAGAAGCCTATAGATTTTCATTATCTTGGTCAAGAATTTTACCTAACTCCTTTCCAAATAAAATAAGTAGCGCTGGCGTTGACTACTATAATAATTTAATAAATGAAATGACCAAGTATAATATAAAACCAATTGTCACTTTATATCACTGGGACTTGCCACAAAAGTTGCAAAAAATGGGTGGATTTTTAAACCCACTCTTCCCAAAATGGTTTGAAGACTATGCTCGTGTTGCCTTCAAGTATTTCGGAGACAGGGTGAAATTTTGGATCACTTTTAATGAACCAAGGGAAATTTGTTACGAAGGCTACGGATATTATACAAAAGCTCCTATGTTAAATATCACAGATGTCGGAGCGTATTATTGCGCTAAAAATCTATTACTGGCCAATGCTAGGGCATATCGTGCTTACACTGAAGATTTTAAACCAAAACAAAATGGTATTTGTGGTATTACAATCAATATAAATTGGTTCGGGCCTCTAACAGACAGTGATGAAGATAGATATGCAGCAGAGATAAGAAGGCAAGCTGAAGTATGTAAAATCAATTTCCCTATTTTGAAAGTTTAAAAAATTACAACTTAACGTAACTTTCTGTCTTGATTTTTAGTTTGGCATCTATTCCCACCCAATATTCTCTCATAAAGGCGGTTTCCCAAAAGAATTCTCTGAAAAGGTCGCCAAAAAAAGCATAGAACAAGGCTACACTAAATCTCGTATGCCAGAATTTACAGAGAAAGAAAAGAGGTTTGTTCGAGGTACATCTGATTTCTTTGGAGTGAACCATTATTCCACTCTCCTGATTTCATCTACAGAATATAAAGTGGACTACCCAGTGCCTTCATTGTATGACGATGCTGAGTACGGGTATTATTTTTTACCTGAATGGCCACGAGCCGCTTCTTTTTGGTTAGTGGTAAGTAGTTAAAATAAATTTAAATTAAAAGCTCTTGATAAAAAGAGTCTGACAACTTCGTTCTCCAAAATTCACCAATTTAAGATAACTGTAATATTTATATAATTTGCCAATACTGCCGTATTAAGTAAAAGTAAAATGCTATTTCTGGCTTCTCTCTCTTTCTAATATTTCTTCCATCATAATTAGAATTGTGGCCGTCATGGCGAGTGGCACAAGCGTACGACTGTAAATGCTACTGTTGTGGGTTTAATCCCCCCTCGGGGAAAATAAATATTTAATATTTTAATTTCCTCGCTCTGGTAACGAGGCAAAGCGCGGAGTTGAGTTCCGCCACTCACCACGCAATGCTTAGAGAATTCGGCGCATAACGGAGTGTCTTAACACTATGTTCCTAGGTTCCCTCTGCCTTCCCCGCTACGTGTAGTCGTGCAGGACATAGCTTGAGGTTAAAAAAATATTTTCATTATACCGCTTCGATAAGACCAAGCGCGTAAGTTCCACTAGTCAATAAGCAATGTCTCAAAATTGGTTTCGAAACATTGCTTATTAACATTGCTTATGAGCTTAATTCCTTTCGTCCAAACGAAAGACTGAGGACGTAGTGTTTTAGCACTATGTTCTCTCTACCCAATCTAATGTCAGAAACTCCTAACTGAAAAAAAATTACAATAAGAGTAATTTATTTACAGCAAGCACCTAACAGTCTGTACAACGCATTAACACACCTCAGTGAAACGAACGGCTACCCAGACATATACATAACAGAAAATGGCTGGTCCACGTCTCCTGATGCTGGACTGATTGATGATGATAGGATCAGCTATATTAGAGCTTCGTTAGAAAGTGCTTTGGACGCTTTAGATGCGGGAGTGAAATTAAAAGGTTATTTGGCGTGGAGCCTCATGGATACTTTCGAATGGATGCAAGGATATACGTAAGTGTGAATCTTTAATATAATCTTGAATTGAAGTGAAGTTTATTATTATGTATTTCAACTACAAATTATCTACGATTGAATTGAAGTGGTGTGTTTACATTTTGATATGCCTACTATAGTCGTTATATCTGTAATTGGTACTTTTATGAGAATATCATTACTCTAAGTTTATTACATAAAAAATAATCAGTTATCCACTAATAATAGTCTATTTGGGCCTGATTAGGTAAAACAGTGTATTTTTTTTATTTTTAACAATTTTGAAGTGTTATTCCACACTTAGGAAAGTCATATACTTTTTAGAAAACAAATAAAAAATTGAACATAGCTACAAACGTAGATTTGAACCCGCTCCTGGAAGAGGCAACGTTCAAATTTTTCTACGTTATCTGAAATCTAATATTAAGCTAATATTGTTATAAAAGCAATTCCTATAATTTCTTTTCGTCTTATTTTCAGGGAATGCTTCGGGCTATACGAAGTGAACTTCACAAGCCCCGCCAAAACAAGAACTCCTAGAAAATCCGCATTTGTATATAAAGATATTATTAAGAAAAGAGCAATTGATTATAATTTTGGGCCCACAAACCTCACTATGTGGATAGACAATGGAAAATAAGTCTATCAATGAATATAATTATGTAAATTGTAAATACGCAGTGAACTCAATATTTTAAGAATTAGAACTTAAGACATGGATACTCAATAAATCAATAGGACATGAATAAAATAATTGTTTTATTTTCTATTAAATGTCTTACATGGCTCTCTTATTTTATTCTACACAAGACTTGACAAAACTAAAAGTGATAAATGAATCATATGTAGTTGATATCCAGAGCGACAAATTTTATTAGCGTTCATATAAATAACTAAATTGAAAAGAAAAACTTTGGGTTTAATAGTTTCCAGTGTATCTACATAGGTACAAGCAAGGTTAGGTTTGCAGTCTACTAATCTGCAATGCAGAGCGGCTTATTTTGAAGTTGACATATTTGCGTCATCGGCTACCTTTTTAAGCCTACTGGTTCGTGGCTGAGAACTGGGTGGTCAGTGTATGATTTTATCATTGTAATTTAAATATAATTTCGTGAACAATGTCATCGTTTTAATTCTTATGAGCTTCACACTGTATCCCGCACACAGCAGGGTAGGCAGATGGAAACTACTCTTAACATACCTACCCCTTTTCTCATTTTCATTGTATTCATTGCGTTTCATTGCGTGTTGAGTGGCGAAATTTAACACCGTCCTTTACCTCGACACCAGAGTGAAGAAATGAAAATATTTAATATAAAAAATATTAAATAACTATATTAAGTTCAACGCGTAACTACTCAAGCGAAATGAAGCTTACTTTAAAACAGTATGAGCACGCAACAAAGAGTGCAATGAGTACTTTTTTTATAAAAGTAAATGGGCCCCAAGTTAAATACGTACTTATAAAAAACCATCCGGGTGGTATAAAAATGGAACTGTTGAATTTTACCTAGCATTCTTTTAAATATTTTTTTATTGTTAGTAAAGTAATTTGATTTTTTTAAAGTGACATCTAATGATTAAATACCGTATCCTAATAAGTATAGTAAGTAATAATAATCATAAAAGAATATCACAAATCTTGCGATACCGTAGCCAACAGTTGAATTACGAATTTACGCAGTTTGTTTTACTTGGACGTTGCCACTACTTCGCGTTAATCTATAAAAAACTGAGAAGAACCAAGACATACTAAATATATATTATATTAACTAAACTTAATGTTTGATGAGTATTTAATTTTGGATTTAGGAGTTTCATAGTTTTTAATAGCAAAATGTTAAAATGAAATTTGTTAAAATAACAATGAATATGATTTAATTTAGCATAAATAAAATAATTATAAAAAAATATATTATTTAGTCTATGATTTTAAATTTAAAAAGGTTAAGCTCGGTCCCAGTCTTTGAATTGAATGTTAGTCTATGCTCAGAGTTGACGGGAGGCAGACGGATACATGTACATTGAATTACTCATCGCTAGCTAAAACAGCGTTATTCTTTTATAAAACTATTAAAATCTAATCGTTTTATTTTTAAATATAGTTTTAATTTTAATAACGGATTTTTAACAATGGAGCCATATCCTAAAATGCATCGCCGGAGAGGACCCAACTTTACATACGTTAGTGGCTGCGTGAAATATATGATTTTTGTTTTGAATTTTATTTTTTGGGTGAGTATTACTTTTATTTTAATTTTGTATGTGAAAATAGAAATTGTTTCATTGTTATATTTTTTCGTGTTAGCCTTTTATGTGAATGTTTGAATTTTCACTTTGTTGTGTGTGAATCATGGCATTGTTTGAGCGATGGATGTTAGATTACGCATATCAATGTGTATATATGTATAAAAGTATTGTCTGGCTAGTCGTTTCCGTTGGCGAAATGATTAAATTACCTAATTCGATTCTAAATTATATGAATCGCAAAAAAATTTAAAGGCAAATCTGTTATTATATATGTATACTATAAATATACTGTATTGAGACACTACTACTTGTTATAAAAAAACAATTTATAAAAGAAAAAAATAACGTAAGTTATTGGAAGGGTGAATCATTTATCTAAAGTTGAGCTTGGATTTATGTTTTAAAATATGAATTTATTAAATGTGGTCAATATTGCTTTACAACTCATATAACACTTATTCAGCCTGTTAAAATACATGAAGTTGCTATTTTTATACATTCATATTGAGTTATTCAATGTATCACATTCAAGTCATATGCAATGTATTGCAATGGGACGGCATTAGGCTGCATAGGAATGATAGTATATTCAATCCCCTGACGCATTGAAATAAATTTTCATTTCTCTGCTCTGGTAAGTCATGCATGGATTTTACTTCTACAACTCACCATAGAAAATGTAAAATTTTGGATAAAAGGTGAATAGAGTGTCTTGACATTAGGTTCTCTCTGCCTACACTCTAAACATAATCTGCATTTAAACTTTACACTGTAAAGATACAATGTTAAGTTAAAAAAGGTGTATCAACACAAAGATACATCATCACAAATTTATTTGAAATACCTTAAATGACTCATACAATCACAATTGTACCACAAAATAAACAAAACTTCATTTACTATAGTAATCAGTAGAAAGTTATTAATGAAAATATTCCCAATTTTATTATTATATTTTTATTTATATATGAAATATAAATAACAATAGGAACATAAAACAAGGAATCAAATTAGTAATTTTTAGCTTAAGAAATTACTAGATTACCAACCTACTCAAAAAAAATTAAAATAAAGTTAAAAAATCTGTCATTTAATATGCAATGTCTCAAAATTATGCAGATCTTGGTTCATTTCTACTCAAGCAAATGAGATTTTCATTATGTAAAGATGAAACTGATGATTACTGAAACTGAGTAACAATAATTAGTCCTATAAATAATATAATATATAAATAAATATATTATTAATAAATGTATAATTTATTTATTTATTATATTAACTAACTCATCATTTTTTGTTTCAGTTGCTAGGAGGTTTGTTGATAGGTGTTGGACTGTATGCATTTATTGACAAATGGCAGGCTACAGGATTAATTAAGGTAATCTACAAAAACTTAATATAACTGTAAAAACAATACTAACAAGTAAAAGCTCTTTATTATACTGGACAGTAACATTTATAGATTAAATATGTATGATATGCATGTAATTATAAAATTTGTGTGATAAAATCTATTGACAACCACTCCTTTAAACTTCAGTGGATTTTACAGTCACTGTGACACGACTGGCCTCATAATTTAAAATACACTTAGTTTTTTCTTTATAAATCATATTTCATTTAAAGCAGTCAGAGATGACCCAATAATATGTAGTATAATCTTATCAACTTTTAAGGTGAAAGTCAATCAAAATCATTAACATTTCAAAAATAATGGATATTGTAAATATTTATTATGAGCATTTGTTTGTCATATTCTAATAAGATCGTGGGAAAATGTATATTATAAAATATTACAATATTAGCTCAAGTGGGTACAAAAAATTATAAACAATTAAAATCTCAGTTAGAAAATGTCTCGTAGGCTTAGGGTATATCCAAGAGGCTTGAGTACTAAACATTTTATTTCACAATAAAAAATTCTATATGTATCTTTAAAAAAATATATTTTCTTTCCTTACTGTGTAATATCAAATTATAAAATGTTTCATGAACAGCATTCGCCCTTGACAAATAATTATTCTTAGTGTAGTCTGTAAAAATCTACATCACAAATAAATCACAAATAAAATGTTTTAATTATTAGACCAAAGTTCGGTGTTGGATTCATTCTTTAACATATTATATTTAGAAATTGGATGGAAAGAAGTGTCGTCTTTAGCTTCTCTCCACCTACCCAATTTTAATTATAAAAAAACCCGCATATAGCAATATGCGGGTTTTTTATATGCTAAAATTCTTTACCGCACAAACAAGTGAAATATGATAATATGACCATACAATATATAATTAATATTTCCCACATAAAGATAACAGCAATCATTTAAATTTACTTTTTAGCTGTAATACTGTCATTAAATTTATTTGATGTTTTTGTATGACGCACGATGTGCTGATAATAAATGGTAAAATTTAATTATTGGTATAGAAATAACTTTTGTTTTCTCTTGTTTATCAATAAAAGTTAGTATAATATGTAATTATATTAAACTATCTTAAAATAATATTAAACATTTTATTAAGAAATAAATATACATATAATGAGGACTTTTTCAATATATGTATATACTTTTTTTCCTCATGTTTAATTCGCTTTTGTGTAGTGATACAAAATAGAGTGATATTGATATTTTGATACAAATTAGAACAGTAGGAAGAGAACCTATTGGCAAGTGACTATTATCAAACTTTTCATGTTTTATCATTCAATGTGCATTAAATAATAATATTATTAAATAATAATAAATAATTGACTCCCCCGAGTGGGGATCGAACCCACAACCACTCCGCCTTCCACTGGGGCTCTATGGCCTTTATATATAAATTATTTTAATTAAGCTAAGGATTATCCTTCGCCCCCTTGTTAAATAAACTAATTTGAAAATTGTTTTTGACATATACTAAGGATCCGATATAACTGTCACCGTAGATACAGAAGGTTACATTGAAAAAAAATATCTGTAATATATATAAATGGACTAGACAAAAAAAAAACAATATAAACAAAAAAAACAATATAAACTTATAGTTTCTGAGTTAAGTGTGATTAACCAAACAAATTCTATTTTTTTTGTATTTTCAGCTGGAAACAGTATACGATCTCATGTTGAACATCAGTTTGCTTATCGCGTTGCTTGGCGGTGTGGTGTTCGTGGTCAGCTTCGCGGGATGCATAGGAGCGTTGCGAGAAAATACATGCTTACTTAAATTTGTAAGTTTTTTTGTGTTATATTTGTTAATCAGTTATAAATTATAAAAAAGTCATTGTTATTTTTATTTTGTTCAGCCCGGAAATTGACATTTTATGATAAGCTAATTTTTTTTTTATTTGATATTTTTGACAAATATATTATATTACACACGAAATTACATTTGTAAGCGTTGTTAAACTGCTATCGTTATGGTTATGGGTTTGATGCCTAGTCCGTGAAATAACATTATTCTGATAAGAGAAACATTCTCGGAAAATACAAATTATACATCAATTGTTACACAAGCCATTTATGTACATAAATACTATAATACATGTATACAGTATGGTCGACGACTCGTGGCCGCCCTGAATTTAGGTGTTTAGAAGTTTTGCCAATTTGGGAAGAAAATAACCTGAAACAAGAAAACCCTTAAAATCAAATCTGCACAGCCATCTATAGCTAACTTCATGGCGGTCAGGACTCGTCGACTGTACCTACTGTACTTAACATTTTTTTTTCGTCTTTCAGTATTCCCTCTGCCTTCTAATACTATTTCTGGTTGAAATGGGTGGAGCGGTATGCGGTTTTGTCTTTCCAAGGTCATTACATGGTTTCGTGGAGCAAAGTTTTACGGAAAGAGTCGTGCACGCCTACAGAGATGACCCGGATTTGCAGAATTTTATCGATTATGCCCAAAGTGATGTAAGTTTTGTATCGATGTAGCTTTAGATTAAGGAAGAATTTAGTTAATTTAAAAACTTTGAAAGGTTTTGAGGTATTTAATATATCTCGGTTTAAATAGACACGGAAAATTTAATCGAAATTAAATGTGACTATTTATATATTTCTGTTTATATTTTTTACACGGTCTCGTTAAAAGACACTTTTGCGCGCAAATGACGATCGGGATTTGCGGATTTTTGAGATTTAGGGCTAAGTTTAGATGAACGCGCGGGAACGTCGTCGTTGGTTACCGCAAACGGAGACGTCGTATACATTTACAGACATACAATAGATTTATATGTAGTTAGTCGTAACATTTGAAATCTGGATAAGACTACGAATATAAAATTATTTCACATTATCCGTTACTTTCGGATAACTTCGGTTCCATGTTAGATTTTTGAGTTTGAGTATATTATGTTAAAAAAATTTTTGACATTTGACAGTGAGTGAGTGTGATAAACATGCCATAAAAGCCCCATTTTGACTCATGCTATATTCGAATTTATTCGATACTTTTATAATGTCCGCCGATTTATTTGAGGCATTTTGTGTTGAGTGGCGGAACTCAACGCCGGGCTATGTTGCCAGAGCGAAGATATGAAAATATAAAATATAATAATCATTTATTTATTATAAATAAATGATAATTTATTCATTCTGAGGAATGATTGTATCTAAATTATTTTCATTACTGCGCTTACACTTGGGGAACGAATTTAACACTAGGTCCTCTCTGCCTACCCTGCTGTGATTTTTTTTAGTAAGACAGGCGTTGAGGTTCCGCCACTTATTGCATAATGTTTCGGATGCGGACGAATAGCGAGAAATGGAGTGTCTTGAATCTAGTTTGTCTCTGACTAAAAAAAAATCTTTACTTTGGCTTTGAAAGAATAAATCCTTAGAAGACGATGAAACAAAATCTTTTATTAGTTCTGAATAAGTTTTATTTATTTTATAGGCTTAGATAAACTAATTACAATCTTTTTTGAGAATTTTCCTGTTTGTATTGTTGAAGTATGGCTTCGTAATATCATTAGATTTTCTGTGTTGTAAGTCGTTGTATACCAATGAATGTAGGTTTAATTTAACTCATTATTACTAGGCCATGACATTGCTGTATGATAGTATCTAAAAATAAACGCTATAGTAAAATTGAACTCAACTCCGCATTTTCTCGCATACTTATGCTACTTAAAATGCGGCGTTGAGTTCCGTTTTACTTCACTCCTTACACTAGGTTCTCTCTTCTTTATACCTTTGTATATACGTGATAAAGATGAAGCTTAAAAATATATGTATATAAATAACATATTAATTTATTTAGTTCCATTGCTGCGGTCTAACATCAGACGGTTACATGGACTGGTCGAAAAATGAATATTTTCAACTGTACATCGCCCTCGGTGGAAAAATGTGGGGTTCCATTCTCCTGCTGTATTAACGCAACGGATATTAGCTCGGCTTGGTTAACATAATGTGCGGATACGGTGTTCAGAATTTTCCTGTAAGTATGTGTATATATTGATATTTGTCTGTCTTTTTATATATCTATTCTAAAATACTCATATAATAAATAGAGAGGATTTCTTAATTTTTCTTTTTCGTGGACTTTATATCGTTAAGTCCTCTTTCTATTTCAAAAGGGGTATTGGAAAATACTGTATTAGTACTTATCCTTAAACACCCCTAGAACCCAAAGTGCCATTTCTTTGCAATTAACGCCATGTAGTTTCAATTTTACGTTGTTCGTTGTGGGTTCCGATAACCACTCGTGACTTACTTTCATTTTATTGCTCTGGTAGTGAGACAAAGGGCAAGCAGTCTGAGGAACGTAAAATCTTAACATTTAAGTTCCAGCAAAAATAAGGAAAATGTATCTCATGTATCTCTTCGTCGTGTCTCTGTATTTAGGATGTATTTAAGATGCTTCTTTTTTTAGCAGAAGGCTCCATCCTACTTCTAATATCGGTGAAGACGATGACACAAAATACTGACACTTTATAAAAATTCAAAGTAATTGACGAAAATAACATTTTAAAATATCTAAATAAATTAAAAACGGATGTGTCCTGAAATAGTTATACAAACATCTGTTCTCGGTTCCTTCTGTCTGCCAAAGTCACATTAACTTTTTTAATTGCAATACAATGATGACAGTTTTCCTTCCTTTCTTTCAAGTTAACTCAAATGTATTTGTTTAAAAAAAATAATTAAAACAATCTTTTAATTTCACATTTTGCAGGTAGCAGAAGCGAGTAAGCGAGTGTGGACAAGTGGCTGCATAGAAATAGTGAGGTCGTGGGCGGAAAGGAACCTGTATACCATCGCATCAGTGGCTCTGGGAGTGGCTCTCTCACAGTTGTTTGTTATTTACTTGGCAAAGACTTTGGAGGGACAGATTGAGTTGCAGAAGGCCAGGTGCTTATTTTTTGTTTTCATTTAGTAATTGGGGAATGTAGTGTAGTGATATTCGGTTCCCTATTTCCGCCGAATTCTTGAGGAACACATCGCCGCTCTTTGTTTCGTTACCAAATGATAATATTAAATATTTAATTCCCTTGAGTAGGAATCGAACCCACCATCGTCGCGCAACACGACGGCTTCATCTATAAATGATTATAATTTTAAACGGTGTGTTATTACCGAACTTTAAAACCCAGTAACACCTGAAGTTATTGAGAGAGTAATTAGATGATTATGAATTTGAATCCAGTTATTTAAAATAGACCCCATATTTTCTTTGTAATTTAACAGTAATTTTCACCTAATGGGATTTGAATCCATGTCCAGCTTGTCAGATTACATACACATTTCAATAATAATAATAATAGTATAAAAATACATATATTTTTGTATATATTATGCAATACAATAGATTGCTTTTTTCAATTCTTCACTGCTACAAAATCACGCCATCTATTAGACAAGAATAAAACGTAAATATAGAAATATATTCATAAAAGTCAACTTACCAGTGCCATCTTTCATATACTATAGAAACTATTACGATACCAACGAGACCCTGGTGCATTTCAATTTTATTATGTTCTTCACCACATTATAGTTGCGGGCTTAAATTGAATTTCACGCTGTATTCTGCATAGCACGAGGGGAAGAGAGAGTTTAGTGTTCTTGTGAATAAAGTGACACTACACTGAGACATGGACTTATATGTCACTATACATATTCTTAACTTTTTGCAGATTAAGTTCATTATACTCTTGCTAGAAATCTAGAAAATATAGTATATCAAACAACAATGTTATACAGGCCCTTTTTAGATTATCACTGCCTTTCCTGCTTTGCGGGATACAGCGTGATGTTTCGTGATTAAACCTTCATTCATAATATGGTCAAGCACGTGCTAACATATTATCGCGTTAGAAAAGGAAATAAAAATATTAGAGATTCCCCTGAGGGCTAACAGAAAAAATATTTTAGGCCTTACCGTTTATTATTTAAAATTTCAGATGGCAAACATGAAACAGGGGTTCAGCGGGCGCCTACAGAGACGAGTGTAGGCGCGCGCTGCTGTAGCCCGGATTAGAACCGGCTACCCACGCGGTACCAACTTTACACATGTGAACATGTTGGTGACTCAGTGACACAGTAGTGGTTGTGGTTTGTGTGGGACACCCATATAGGTGTTAAGATCTGTGCTATCAAGTACCAATGATAGTGACTTAGTGACTCAGTGATTTAATTTGTGCCATGATGATGTGCTAGGTTCGAGATAGGAGCTATTATTTTCTTTTATTTACTAAGAATAAGTAATATTCATCCTATGAGTTGAATTTTTTTAGCACAAGTATACAGTGTGTGCTAATTTCAGTATACATAATAAATAAATTGCTTTCTAACAGATGTCAAAATAATTAACTAAAATTGAACATTCTTTATTTAAGATACAATATACATAAAAGTTTTTTTAATAAATATATAGAATAGTTGATTTTTTTTTAATTATAATATAATAAGCAAAAATTTTTATTAAAAATATTGGTTCTTATATAATTATATAATCTTTTTATGCTTGTAATTATTACATTGATTTTGGAGTATTTAAGAAGAAAGAAAAAAATCATATATTTTTTTTATTTGACTTTTTACTCCTTTGAAATCTAGCAAATCCAAGCTATTATTTTTTTTTGTATTATATTAAGCTACTCAGTCATATACAGGTGCATTGTTTTATTCATTTTTAATTAATTTCGATATTATCTGCATTTCTATTAAAAATTAATCTGATCTCTAATGCCATTGTGGTGTGTTCAATAATTGTTTCCCTTTAGTGGGAACTTGGTGGAAAGTATTATTTCTATTTCACTGTAATTAGACATAGAGCGGTGTTGAGTTCCCACGCAACGTCTTAAATTTATATTAAATAACGGTCACTCAACACGTAATGTCTTAAATTTAAATTAAAAGTGGGGAATGGAGTGCCTTAAAATTAGGTTCCCTCTGAATACCCCGACATACTATGGATAAAACTAACGTGGGGCAATGTCAACGATTGTAAATGAGGTGGATTTGAGTTCGATTCCCACTCAATTTTCAATAGAAATACAGCTAATATTATAATCCTACAATTTTCATAAGTGGCTCAACTAAGTTATATTTAGTTAATTAGTTATAGTTAGTTATATTTAGCAGTAGTGCTATGTGGCTGTCAGCGCAATTGGTCTAACCTAGAAATTCAAAGAATTTTAAATTTAATTTTGTTATTTTAAAAATATTAAAAGATCTGATATACTTTTAGATCACTTTACTTTTTACTCAAGATATAGATTTATCGATTTTATTAAGTAATGTATGAAATTTTTATAAATATCCATGCATTTCAATCTTTAAATCTATATTGTTATGTTCAAAATTTCTGATAACTCGCTTTTCGGCTATAACCCATATAAACCATAAATATGACGAAATCCTAACTTTTTTGATTAATAATAAAAAACAATTACAAAATAATAGCATGTTGGTAGTTGACAGACGTCTACTTTGAGACTGAAAAATTCCTTATTTATATACATTACGAAAATTAAATATTTTTTGTGTGTTTAAGTAAAGAATTGCCAGATTAAGACACATTTATTATGTATTTAATGCCAATTGGAAAGATAATTTATAAAAAAAAATTAAGTTATTATGTTGGACAGAATTCTTATTTAAATTTGGAACTCAAAAATTTAAAAAACGGAATCCTTATCAGTTTGTCACTCTCGACTTGCACTCCATAGACAGCATTTTGTGTATTTTCTTATAAGAGCTAATAGTCACAATATTTTTTGTTTCTCGAAATGTCACATTGGTACTCTTATAGTAAAATGATATAATTCAATGTTCTTTATAATAATAATTATTATATCAATATTTCATAGTTTTTAGCATTAATGAATTCCAAATAGTCATAATATAAGAATAAGTTCACTTAATTTTAATAATTATTATACAAGCTCCTCTATAATAATTATTACAAGAATTATATTCAATAATTAATATTTATTTCATTTACGAAATATTTTCAAAATTGGTTGCGTAATGAAAATAATTTAAAATATTTTCTTAGAATTAGAAATTTTAAAATTACTATTTATTTTCGTTTTGAAAATATTTTAAATTTTAAAAACTTTTTAATAAATTAATAATTCCATGTTTAACCACTGCCATGTATCTTAGCAGCTATTTTTTAATATTGATATTGTACATAATAATTTACTAGTTATATTAATAAAAATGTTCTTTCTAAACTATTAAATAAATCATATGCGTAATTGTAAATTAACTTGTTGAGTGCGATTCCCGTTCGAGGGAAACAGTTGTTATAGTGTGAAAGTGCGGCGTTAAGTTTCGCGATTCAAACGTGTCTAATTTGGGAGGAAAGCTATGAACTGAGTATTTACTTTGCCATGTTTCATGTGGGGTATAGTGCAAAATTGACAAAAAAATTGTATGTTTTATTGATCACAAAGAGATATTATAAAGTTATTGTGTGTGACTTTGACCCACAAGTACTGTGTAAAGTCACACTTAGTATAATTTTCTTTATTATTCTAGTTGATTATGGTGCATTTTAAGCATTTATTGTAAATTTAGTTTTTTTTTTCAATATACATTTTAATAATATGTGAGTGATAACAGAAAAGTCACTGCTTTTACATACATAATACAAAATTAATTAAACTTTATATATTTAAACAGGTGTATTTACACATTCGTTTATGAATCTAAATGAAAGTAATTGAATGAAAAAAAATTTTTTTTTACCTGTCACTTTTTTCAGGCGAATAAGATTTTGTTGTAAAATATAACAATGTGATGCATTCCTTATGATTGAATTTATATTGAAAATTCACATTCCTGGCTATTGTTCTTAATATGCATACTTTTTTTAATAGTTAAAGAAAAATTAAATGCTGGCTGCATTTAATTTTTTTTTCTGTTATACAAACATATGTTTCCCCATTTAAATTGTGATTTAGAATTTTTTGTAAAGAACACATTTGGTTATTTTTTAGATTTTAATCAAAAAGTAGCTTATTATGAATACCAAATAATCTTAGTGTAAACATTTTAATGCCAAGTGTTATTAGAAAGAATTATGCTTATTTATTATATATTGATATATAAAAAACATATTTAGTACAAAATAAAGAACAATTTTTTTTCGCTCAAATTTTGTGTAAGTTAGTTTTTAGTGTAACAAACGTTAACGCAGCATTATGATGTTTTTTTCCAGCATTTCCTCCTTTCAAAAGATTTTGTTGTCTCGATTTTTTTTTTGTTTTATGTTAATTAAAAAATAATATATATTTTTGTGATGTCAGTGGGTTCAAAGTTCAATGAAAACATTGATTTCTAACACAAACCAACAATACTTTTAAACTTTAAAATGCTACTTTTAAATGTGTAATAATAAATATATAAAATAATATTTGAGAATGATATTTAAATTTCTCCACTTTTTTTGTTTATCTAAAACATGATTTCTATTAACAGTTGGCATAAAAATTAACTTTAATTAATATTCTGTAAATACATTTAACCGATATGTTTAAGTTATATATGTCCTCTGTCGTCTTAAATTATCTATTGCATTTACTAATCAATTTACATTCTGTGGCAGTTTATAATGCATTTTTTTCGTTTATGTTCCATAGATATTTCATACTTTTTATTGTAATCAAAAAGCCATTGTGTTTTTTTTATTTGAATGTTTTTTTTTTCATTCAATATGATATGCAATGTATTTTTTTTTAAATGTAAATATTTAGCACTGTTCCGTGTAATATCTCGATATATGTGATATTCTTTTTCATTGTATTATTACATGTCGGTAATTAGCTAATTAAACAATCCATAACTATTTTATCTCTTTTTTTTATTTATAATTAGGTTTTCCTTCAGTTACGTTCTTGTGGTCAAATGAATGTAACTAAGGCTCTGAGATGTAAGGCCGTATTATAAACCTCTCAGTCTGAGATCGATCTTGAGATGCCGTTTTCATTCATAATTAGATGTATACTACTAATAGTTGTACGATAAATTGCACATTCTATTCTACATACTGTTTGTGAAGATTACAGGATCAAATTCTGTAGAATTCCTTTAGAGACCTGATTAAGTATTTTTGAAGGTAATAAATTAGAACAAAGCGGTATATGACTAGAGTATTAAATAACATTTAAATGAAGGAGGTGTTTGAAAATAAATAGATAATATGATAAGAATAAAGCTTTTCTTAGAGTGTACATAGTATTATTTTTCTTATATAAATTGATGGGAATTTAAATAAAAAATTAATACTTAACAATACATTGGAAGTAGACAAATAGTACAATAACTTAAAAGGTAGTAAGTACCTGGCAAATATATGCTTGCGAGTTCCTTTTCCATTCATGGTGCCTTAAACGCGACGATTGCGAGTTCCTTTCCCACTTACACAGGTAACATTTTTTCATTTCCTCAAGACGCACGTCGTTGACGCGATGTCTCAAAATCTTTGTTTAGAAATTGTATGATATTGTAGAGCTTTAAGAAATACTTTAAACGAAGAGTGGAACTAAAATGATATTTCAAGAGGGTGTTGTGGGGCAGTATATGACTGTAAACAGTATGGTTGCGAGGTGCGAGCCCAATCCTGTGACTTTATTTTATTGAACTATTTTTATTTGGTAGACGAAGCGCCAAATACCCGAAAGTTGGACGTAAACTGAACGGAGTGTCGTAACACTAGGTTCCCTCAGCCAACACTGCTGCTATCAAAACCGTGAACCTACTTTTTCTTCATAAATTTTATACAAAATATCAAAAATTCATATAGTAAATAATAAATACATATAAACAACCAACGCCACAAAACACCTATAGTTAAGCTATAAACATGAAAAAAAAAACCAGCACTTTTCGCCTCAAAACTCAAAAATCGCGACCGCCATGCGTATAACCAAATTCGTTTATACTTTCGAAGATCCCCCACGCCCTCGACTTGCCACCCCGTTAATTACATTACTAGAACGCACTCTACTACTTACGCTGACATACGAGTGTTGTAATACAACAACGTATAGTACTTATTATATAACTATTTGGTTCCGTACAATATTATTTTTTTTATTTTGAATATTTTAAATTCGGAATATGTTGTACTGTTAAGTTAATAGATAAAATGGCTGCGCCAATTTGATTTGAGGATTTATCTGACTTTTGATTGCCGAATGAATGTGTAAAAATGTATAAAGTTAGTCTGGCCTTCCTTAATATATTATGGGCGGCCACCGACATGATCCTTAAATTAGAATATGGAAATAAAGAGAATACTTTTGTCACTCTGTTTTTTTACATTACTAAAAAGCACTATACTATTTAGGCATGCAGTATGTACGATATAGACATTTGGTTCTGCAGATTTTTTTTTTCAACACACAATGTCTTTAAGATGGACAAATAATCTCGACAGGAATATAAGAACACTAGATTCTCTTAGTTCTAAACTCGATAAGAAATAAAAAGTTGGTAAGATAGTAAAAAAAATAGTGAAAAAAAAAACATCGTCAGTCGATTCAAAGCATTTTATTTAGTGTTAATACAGCGTTGAACTCACCCCATCTCATTTAAAAATCACACAAAATTTGCTGACGGATTTAAATCTTTGTCTTTTCGACTAATCCATAGGTAATCCCTATTATATCGATAAATTAAAAATGACTGCCTTTAGTGATATTATTATTAGGATATGCCACGTGTGATATGGGTTAGATATATTTAAATGAGTATTTGATCACAGAAAGAAATCTGTGAAATAAACAAAACTATTATTATAGGTACCTATTTATATTCCTTCAACATTACGTATTACTATTACCTTTTCTGCAAATTTATGACTGACAAGGAGGGTAGTCAGAGGGGATCTAATGTTATAAGACACTCCGTTCACAACGCACCGCCCAATTTTCGAGACATGCTTGTTGAAAGGCAGAATTCAACTCCGCGTTTTGTCCAGCAGAGCGGAGAAATGAAAATAAATTAAATATAATCATTTCCTCAAGTGTTAATCGAATTCGCTACCATCGCGTTTACAGTTACAACGTCTGAACCACAGACATTGTCATTAAAAATGTAATCAAATCAAATTCGCGGGGTTTCCGCCATTCCGCCGCGATATCCTAAAGGGTATAAAGAACGACACTTTTGTTTGTAAATGTGAATTTAAGAAGTGAACGAGACGAAACGAATGAATGGCTCGCTTGAAATACCTACTTTCAAATAGTATAAAGAATTTCCTAATTAAAAATTATTCAGATGTTAAGTTTTTATTTCTTTTTTGTCATTATTTTGTGTTATTTTTTTTTAGCTTCACGCTGTAAAGTATACAGTATATCTTTCACATTCACCAGAGTATTTTTCATTTTTGAGACATTGCTTGTTGAATGGCGGAACTCTACGCCACGCTTTGTCTTGTTACCAGAGCTAAAAATTGTTTAAAAATTTAATACTGCGAGTGGGGATCGAACTCACAACCGTCGCGTATAGTCAGATGCTACCGCTGCGCCACGACCGCCTCATCTTAGGAAACCTATCCCTCTGCCTCCATTCAGTTAAGTGGCGAAACGTTACTAGGGCAAGGAAATAGGAAGAAAACAGAAAGGAGGAAAATACTAAATATTGCCTTCACCCGAGTGGTAATCGAACCTAGACTGTCGCGTTTACAGGCGCACGTTTCTGTGCCACGACAGCCTTCATGTTATAAGTATGTACATATCATTTTACAAATACTTAAAGCAATATAGTTAAAGCACTAACATCTTTAGAGTGGTCCATCTTTACTATACTAAACCTGCTACTGTATTTACATCAACTTTTGAATTATTTACAAAAAATACTTATTAATTATTATCAAAATAAAAGAACATTTTATTTTTATGTATAAAAAACAAATAAATATATTTTATTTTTTACATTTTTAAAGTAGTACTTCACTCTTATGAAAAAAAATACTTTATCAGAAAACATATAAAAATGTGAACGAAGCATTATTTGCAACCGCACTACTTGGAAATCGTCCAAGTGATCTGACAACTAAACCATACGTTCACACCATCATGACCAAGAGGCTCGGGTTCAAATGCTGTTACGTAAAAATTTTCATATGTTTTCTAATAAAGGAAAAATCATTTTAAATCTTGTAGCATCTACTTCTTTTTCTTATCCTTTTTCTTCCCCTTGACCTCTTCCTCTATCGGTTCAGGTTCAGGTGGTGGTGGTGGCCAGTACTTATTGAAGAAGTTATCGTCAGCAGCCAGCGTTAGGGGCAGAATGTGGGACCGAAGGTTCCAGGCGTCACGATCCTTATCCTCCTTCTCTTCTTGTTCTTTTTCGTCACGCGCTCGGAGCTGATTTAAGAGATTAAATAGAGGCCTGTTATGAGGCCTATACAGGTTCTGACTGACGCAACGATTGTGGGTTCGGTTCCCACTCGGAGGTATGCATTATTTGGGTTTTCCTCCTTAGGTAATTTCTACTAAGAAGACAGAGCGCGGTGTTGAGTTCCGCCACTCAACACACTTTATCTCGAAAATGTAAAGTGTAATTTAGATGAAGTGTTATCTCTATCTCTATATATAATAAGACAGTAAAAATATTTTGTCTGTACATTTAGTAATTTTGACTGAAATGGATAGAGGGACACTTAAAAAGACTAATAGAAAGCAAAAAGATTTTTTTTGAATTTCTTGTCTGTCTGTCTGTCTGTCTGTCTGTCTGTCGACATATTGTTGTCCGCATTTTTCTCTGAAACTACTGAACCGATTTACTTGAAAATTTCACCAATTGCTTTGTTTTAACTCAATTTAGGTTCTAAAGTTTGGTTCATCAAAATCGGTTCATTAAAAAAAAAGTTATCGTCATTTGAATGAACTCAAGGCATTAGCTTGCCAGCGAATGTTATATAGAAATCGCGCTGGTATGACCCTGGCTAAAGAATGACATTCGAAACGTCTTGGTTACATGACTGTTGATAAAAATATATATTTTTGAAGCACTATTATACAATATTTTATACAATAAAGTAAACAAGGCCAGTCGTGGCGCAGCGGCAAGAAGTGTGACTGTAAAACCAACTGGTTGTGGGTTCGATCCCCACTCGAGGAGATGAAATATTAACTTAAATTTATATTTCCATTTATTCGTTCTGGTGGCGAGGTTAAGCGCGGCGTTGAGTTCTGCCACTCAACAAGCAATGCCTCCAGAATTCGGCAGAAAATGGGGAACGGAGTGTCTTAACACTAGGTTCCCTCTGCCTACCCTGCTATGTGCGGGATACAGCGTGAAGCTGATTTATTTATTTATTTTATTTTATTATAGTTGTCAATCAATTCTGCTTAAATCAATAATCATGTATTTTAAGCGGGCGAAGCCGTGGGCGGGCCGCTAGTTTAGAAATATAAGCAGAGAGAGGCCATGGTGGCGCAGAGTGAAAGCGTCTCATTGTAGACACAGCGTTTGTAGGTTCGATCTCCACTCAGGAAAAATGATTATATTATATTTATTTTCGTTTGCCCCGCTCTAGGCGACAAAACGCGGCGTTAAGTTACCTCACTCAACACAAAATGTCTCAAAAATTTGACGGTGTGTAGGGAATGAGATGTTTTATAAGTTCCCTCTGCCTACCCTGCAATGTGAAAAAAATGTAAAGCTTGTGCTTTTGTTTTTTATTGTTATAACGATTAAATCTATAGTAACATCCACCTCCATAAGAGCTAAATATTCTTCATTATCTGGTTCCTTCTTCTTTCCTTTACCAGTTGGCTTCTCTTTTTTGGGAGATTTCTCTTTCTTTGCCTTGGGCTTCAAAGGCGCCCACATCCGCTTAGGGTGGCGCATTTGGAAGGGACCATCGATTAAGGTGTAGTCTGGTGTAAAAGTGAATATTGATCGAACTAATTCAAATTGATAATCTGAGCTAAACCTGTAAAAAAAATCGTTTGTTACTTAGAAGTTTGAAGTATTTAGAGATATAGATTTTTATTAGAGACGTAAATCCTCCAGGATTCGGCGGAAAGTTTAGAACGGAAGTGTCTTAATGATAACGGAGTGTCTTGCCGCTAAGTTCCGAGCAAGGAAAAAAAATATAAATTATTGGCCTCGAGTTCTGCCACTCAACACACAACGTCTCGAGCATCGGACCTTGCATGTGGAAACACATTAACACTAGATCCTCTATGCCTAACCTGCTAAATACTTGATACAGCGTGAACCTAAAAAACAAACCCACAACCCCCAACGAGAATTGAACCCACAACCACCATCCGAACCATCCGACCGAAAAAAAATCAATAATCGCACTAATTGCATGTAATGTAAATTAATTATCAATATATAAAGTGGAATTAACCGCCGGCCGCGAACGGGGGTGAAAATACGGGGGTGAAAATAACTGAAAATTATCAAAGCCTTTTCAATCTCAATTCAGCGAGCTCAATATACGAGTATGTATATGTATTTTTATTTTAGTTTTCGATAGAGATAATATGTATGTATGTTTTTTTAAACGTTTTTCTTTATTGAGTGCATTATCTGTATAGTATTACCAATTATGTGGTTGTGAGTAAAATCATTTGGCAATATCGTATTTGGTGCAACAATGACGTATTTGTAATTTTGGAATTGTAGGTGGAATAGAGGCGGTCGTTTCCCAGTGGCACAGTATTAGTAATAAGACTAAACGAAATGCAGCATTAAGTTTTAGTTTGGGCGGAAAGTGTGGAACGAAGTGTCTTTACACTGGATTGCCTTTATCTATCCTGACATCTGTGAGACAACGTGAAGCTAAAAAAAAAAATCTAACTTAAGACTATTACCAACAGACACTATTAAATCCCATACAAAAATAATAAAAGAATAAAATAAAATAAATTAGATTCACGCTGTATCCCGCACACAGCAGGGTAGGCAGAGGGAACCTAGTGTTAAGACACTCCGTTCCCCACTTTCTGCCGAATTCTGGAGGAATTGCGTGTTGAGTGGCAGAATTCAACTCCGCGCTTTGACTCGACACCAGAGCGAAGAAATGGAAATATAAATTTAAGTTAATATTTCATCTTCTCGAGTGGGGATCGAATCCACAACCAGTCGGTTTTACAGTCACACTTTGTGCCGCTGCGCCACGACTGGCCTCCACAAAAATAATAATACTTACAAATCAAATATATAATGTAATATACAAGTCAAATCCAGCATTGAGCACTCGTAGGCGGCGTGCTCGAAGGTAACCAACTGTTTTGACTTGGGCGCAGTTTGGGAAACACTTTTTCTTACTTCTTCTTCTGACTTGTAGTAAACCTGCACTTGAGCGGGTGTGGGTAGATAGTTCTCTTCTTCAACGAATATAGCTGCTGATACCATGTTTTCCTGGGTGACATTCGGAAAGAAAGAGAAAAGTTATTTTTTTTACTTGTGATTCGCATATAGTGTTTTTAAACTAGGTTTCCTTAATGTAGGGTACACTAAAGGAAAATATTTAAAAAACACTCTGTTCCAGACTATCCGCTCAACTTCCAAGAAACCTGGACACATGTGGATTTGGGGATCAGTTATAAAAGAAAATAAATTATTAATTAATTATAATAGGTCAAGACAGTCGTCGTCTAGCAGCGGTGGTGAGGCCGATTCGTATTCGGGAAATGAATTAATTTCATAGCTCTGGTAACAAGACAATACGCGGCGTAGAACACTCAACGCGCAATATCTCGAAAAATACAGAAAATGGAGAAAAATATGTTTTAACTCCCGGTTTCCTCAGCCTACCCATACCTTTACGGAATATGTATGGTAAATAACAGACAACGTTGAAGTCAGTGACATGTTATTCACATGACTAGCTAATAACATCAGCTCTCTCATTCTCTTTATCATACAATAAAGTCTAGACTAGATTTTGTCTGATAAAGAAATTTAAATTAACAAAAATATATATATAACACAGGTATCCCACTTCAAAACGTTTCATCATGCGTCGCCTATCCGCCGCATCAAAGTGTTGTATTTCCTTCATCCACTCGCCAAACCACAGGATTAGTATCGCTTGAGATGCTGCAAGTGTGAAAGAAAAAGAAACTATTCTTATATTATAAAGCTGAAGCGTTTGTTTGGTTGAAGGTGCTAATCTCAGGAACTATAGACTCCTATTTAAAAATACTTTTGTGTTAAATTGGCTATTTATCGAGGAAGGCTATAGACTATATTACGTCATGTTGTTTCGGTGTAACATGACTTGTGTTATACACAACTATTAAATCAGCTTCACGCTGTATCCCGCACACGGGAGGGCAGGCAGAGAGAACCTAGTGTTAAGACACACCGTTCCCCACTTTCAGTCGAGTTCTGGAGGCAATGCGTGTTGAGTGGCGAAACTCAACGCCGCGCTCCGCCCCGTCACCAGAGCGAAGAAATGAAAATATAAATGTGAGTAAATATTTTATCTCCTCTAGTAGGGATTGAACCCACTCACTGGCCGACTGGCCTCAATATATGTTATTAGTTATACTCATACAACTATTAGTTATTTCCATTTAACCACGATGACGAAACCGCAGCGAAAAAGATAGTAAAATATAAAATAAAAGATCGATGTCATCTTAGAGTTTTTAGATCGTGTTTTGCAGGTTCGCTATTTTTAATATAGTTTTCTTTTGATTTTATTTTTATGGTTGGTTAGATGTAATTGCTTTACGCCCAGTATTAATAACCTATCTCCAACGTCAATCTTAGATTGTTTCATACATCTATCCAATCTCTAGATTGGATAGATGTATGAAATTGGGCGTTATTGTGCTTGTGCATATTATTACATATATATTAAGTAGTGAAAATTAAGCCTACTGAAGGTTTTTTTTTTCAAATGTGCAAATTAAGCCTACCGAAGGTTCCGTATCAATTTCCTGATTGCAAGTTAACAGGAAGTAGGTATAACTTACAAAAACTTAGGTTAGTTAACTATAAGTTATTGCTACTGATTGTAGTGGTTTTATCTAAAATTAAAATTTTGGATTTTTTTCTTTATTTATATATTAAATTGTCACGTCCTGCCAGATTTCATAAAAATAAAAGTACCCTACAGGTTCAGATTACGCGGCAGACAGAAGGAAAACAAAGTGATCGTAAAAGGCTCCGTTTTTTTACTGTTAAAACAGTACAATTTTATATCAATATTTTTATTAAGCATATAATACTAACGTCTGCTCAAATTATCGCTTTGGGCCCTCCTCAACAGATTGGCCAAAGTATCCAAAAACCAGAATTCAGCCAAACTCTTCTTATAATCTTTACATCCTGTGATTTCACCTAATATGTCAATATATTTCTGCTGAGGAGTAGTTTCTATTTTTGGTATCATAGTAGGATCGATATCTGTTCTAAACTCTTCTGGTAAAACATGTACTTTGTTATATTCTTGTATTGCTCTGACGCTGTCCGGTAAGATTTTTCTTAGTGATGGAGTTGGAAATATATGTGGTAGGCTCTCAGTAGACTCCTCTATGGACGGAGTTCTTGTTTCTTCCCCCACGACTTCTTCTAAGTGCTCTACTTCTGGAACTACTGTTTCTTCTAGAAAAGAGAAAAAAATTAACATACGTTACTCTCTTTTATGCACATGTTGAAATCGATGATGCCAAATAAAGTTCTGATTAATTTTAATTACATTTTTTTAAAAAGAGTGAAGGTACATTTGCCGAAGTGCGAACTAAATCCACAATTTCAAGAATAGTCAGATACTTGAGTCAAATTTTATTATAGATAAATATGGATAAAAATTTAAGCTTTTTTGCATAGCATGGAGACAGATGAAACCTAATGTTACAACATTCTATACTCCACTTTCCACCCAATTATCGAGACATTGCATTATATGTAGCGGAACAACGCCGTGATCTGTCCTTTACCCGAAGTGAGAAAATGAAACTAATTCATTCACCCCGTGGGAATCGAACCTATAACCGTCGCGTTAACAGCCAAATCCTTTGCCACAGGCTTCAAAAAGAAGTGAAGTTATATACTATGCCTTTTAATTCCATTTCCTCAGATTCAGATGTAGTTCCAGGCGATTCTTCCACAGATCTAATACATTCTAGACCTGAGTCATATAAAAGTTTGTCCAAAAGCATTTTGTGGGTATTCTCTATTCTTAGTGAAGTCATTTTTAAAGTAAACCTTTAAATTATAAATTAATTGTAAAGTAAAAATTATTTTTTGGCTCAACTTTATACTACAAGGAAAATTGACAATTAATTGACAACTGACAAGTACGATCAATTATATTCTTTTATTACCTACATTATTTGAGGCCGGTCGTGGCGCAGCGGCACGAGGTGTGACTGCAAAACCGACTGGTTGTGGGTTCGATCCCCACTCGAGGAGATGAAATATTTACTTAAATTTATATTTCCATTTCTTCGCTCTGGTGTCGAGGTTAAGCGCGGCGTTGAGTTCTGCCACTCAACACGCAATGCCTCCAGAATTTGGCAGAAAGTGGGGAACGGAGTGTCTTAACATTCGGTCCCCTCTGCCTACCCTGCTGTATGCCGGATACAGCGTGAAGCTAATTTAACCTACATTATGTATGAAGCTTTTTTTATGATTTATTATTACTTTAAAAAAATATTAATATATTAACGTTTTCAGGTGGATTAGGTACACGTTGGGCATCAAGAGATAAAAAAGATTTATGAAGCAAGAGTGATTGGAAATAGAGACAGGAGGATTTTGACCTTTGAAAATGCAGTCTCGATGGAGGAAACGTTACAAACATTTTTTTTAAGGCCGGCAACGCACTTGCAGCTCCTCTGGTTTACACGGGGTCGTGGGCGACGGTGATCACTTACTATCAGGTGACCCGTACGCTCGTTTGCCTTGTCTTTTTCCATAAAAAAAATGAGAACTCCCTAGATGTATGAAGAGGTTGATGATAGTGAAATGGCAAACATGTATGTAGTGATCGTAACGTTTGGCGTTCCGTTCTCTTTGAGTACTCTGCCAGGTATAACGTGTGAAGGTAAATAACTTTTTATAAACGTTATGAAATATTGTATGGTCCATTTATCGAAGAAGGTTATATGGTTTCATAACATTAATATAATTTGGCATAACCCACTGTACCTGCGGCCGAGAGTTACATCGGGCACTTAGAAATACTATTTGTTTAATCTCTGAGGCGAAACCACTGGAAAAAGCAAGTTACATATAGAGTATTTAAATTTAGGTGTAGAAACTAAATTTGAACCCGCAATATCCTTCAACCCCACATCATTATATGGATATTCCCGTATAAAGTTAAGCAACACATTAACATATCGACCCCACATTTATAGTTTTGTGAAAATGCCACTTAACCTTAGCGTCACACTACCACTATAAACAAAATTATAATTTTAAATAGAAATCACAATCAAAAAACAAGAGCCAGACGACTCTCTTTCTGTGTATTAAAGTGCTAAATTCTTTAAGGAGATCATCAAACAAAATTCGAGTTACATTCGAGAATTCATTAATATAGTCTACCTTGACAATTAGTCAGGTTCACTAATTGGAACTCCATACCACCCCATAGGGTAGGCACCCTAAATCGGCATTAAATAGACAGAACTCAGACCGTCGTGGCGCAGTGGCACAGCGTGTGACTGTGAACGACGATTGTGGGTACCATTGTGGGTACCATATCATTTCCTCTATCCAGCATCAAGCCAAAGCGCAGCGTTGAGTTCTACTACTCAACATTTGATTTTTATAAAATTCGACAGAAAGTGGAGAACGGAGTGTCTTAACGCCAAGTTTCCTCTGTCTAGCCTGCTATATGCGGATTACAGCAGGAAACAAAAAAAAGAATAATAAAAAATCTTAGATCTACGTAACTCTATATTTATTTATATGATAGATCGCGATAGTTTGGGGTTGAAAACTATTTTGGCAGACGCACCATTGTTCTAGAGTATTTTAAGTTTGGTGCTTTCAATTTTTTTTAATTTTCCCCGCTTTGATCGCGGATTTGTAGTAATGTGATGAATTTTGACGTCGTCGTGACGCAGCTGGAAGTATTTGTTGTTAAACAAGTACGAGAGATAAGTGTTGATTCAAATATTATATGGGGAATTTTATTTATATTCTCGTTACTTATCCATCCATAACTAGTCCTCACGATCTTCTCCGGATATAGCAAGATACACAGCAAGAACGTAGTGCCAAGTTACTCAATTCGCACGCAACGCCTATTTTTGAGGTACTATGTGGCGGAACTCAACGCCGCTCTTTGTCTACAAGAACAGAGAAGATAATTTTAATATAAGCCACTCCGTTAAGTGCGAATCGAAGGCATATTAATTTATTAACAGCCAAACGTGCGACACGACGGCCTCGTCTATCGTTCGTATTTAAATAATATGAACAATATCGAAGGAAGTAGAAAATGTATAAAATGACTCTACATATAGAATACGACGTTAAAATAATTGTTAAAAAAGTAAAAAATAATTGTTTTTTTTTTTCATTTAATATAATGTTTCTATAATTAATAATAAACAATTAATAACTCATTCTTATCTCAAAGGAAGGTTAAATTAATATTATTAATTTATTACATATATTTCTTCAAAATTGAAAACTCTAGTAATAAAAATTGTAATAAATTTTAGATGATATAATAAAAATGTTATTCACACTTCGATCAATTATACCCGTGTATAATTGATCGAAGAATTCACAGTGAAAAGTTGATTTATTCAGCTTCACGCTGTATCCCGCACACAGCAGAGTAGGCAGAGGGAATCTAATGTTAAAATACTCTGTTCCAGACTTGCTGTCGATTTCCGGAGGTATTGCGTATTGAGTAGCGGAACGCAACTCCGCGCTTAGTATCGACACTCGAAGAAATGAAAATATAAATTTAAATAAATATACCATTTTCTCGAGTGGAGATCGAACCCACAACCGGTCGCGTTTACACTAACACACTTGTGTCCCTGCGCCACGACTGGCCTGAAACTCACAGTAATAAGAAATAAATATTTTTTAAGCTTGACACTTTAACGATATTTATTATGTCGCAAAACAGGATAAGGGGCCCCTAATGTTAAGACCTCCCTTGTCACTTACGTTCCCCACTTTATGCCGAAAACTAGAGGCATTGCATGTTGAGTAGCGGAACTTAACGCCGCGCTTTGCCTCGTTTGCCTAGACAGTCGAAATAAAAATAAAAAATAAGTAATATCCTGGAGTGGGAATGGAACCCTTAACCTGTCGCGGTTACAGTCGTACGCTTGCACTCCTGCGCCACGAGTGACCTGGCAGATATTTTATTTTTTAAATATAATTTTATTTCTAAAGAAACGGACGATTCTAAATCTGAACGGAATGTCTTAGCACTAAGTTGCCCGGTTCCTTTTGGATTTAAATCACACCAATGTAGATCACATGGTACAGATAGTTCAACTTTACACGCGGTTCATTCCCAGCTCGGGCAAATGCTTTTTTTTCTATTTAAATTAACCCTAGTTTTGTCTTTCTAATGTTATAGATGCGTGAAGAAATAAAACAAACAACATTTTTAATACTCACAAGTAAGCCCCTCCACGCAACACGCAATGTCTCGAAATTATAGCAGAAAGTGGCGAACGGAGTGTCTTAACACTAGATTCCCTCTGCCTATCCCTGTTATATACGGAATATATGATAAAGCAACACAAAAAATAAATAAACATACAAATATTATAATGTATTAGTCACATCTAAATAAAGAAACACAATCAACATAAAAAACAATGGCCTCTTAAAAATTTAATTACGCAAAATTTCCACAGCCGCCATCAAAAACTACTAAATGAATAGTGAAATACAGAGTTCTATGTCTATATTCTATATACACTACAGTAGTTCGGAACCCTTCCAAATATAATGAAGGGACTCCCCTAGTTTATACCACTCTAGTTTTAGGCTAGATCCAATATCAGGGTTACCTTTGGAGGGAATTATAATAGTTTTGGATAGTAAATTTAGATTTTTTTTTATGTATTTTTTTTTATTTTCCCGCTGTATCCCGCATATGACAGGGAAGCCAAAGGGAACCTAGTAGCTCTGTTCCCCACTTTTCAATATATGTTTTTTAATTCCCTCAGCTCTGGTAGATATAGGGCGGCGTTGAGTTCCACTAATCATAACACAGTCTAGAAAATTGTACCGTGTGTTGGAAATGCAGTATTACAACACCAGGTTGTAAACCTATAACTAAGCAAAAATTTTGTTTTATTTAGGAAATTCAGAATAAGCAATATTTTTTGGACTTTTTCCATAACAATTACCAAACTTCCTTCCTAAAAAAACGTGAAACGTAGAACCACTTCAACAAAAAAATATATATTTTTATAATATTTCTATGGTATATCCAAAAAAATGGTTTTCATGAATTTCTATCGTGTATTATTTCATACACATTTTTTTTCAGCCCAAAAATTTCGAACACTCTACGGTGGTTCATTTTTACGGGTCACCGAGTACTGTAGTAGTAGTACTGCGGTAGTACTATAATAGTACAACTAGTACTCTAGTAGTAAAATCAGTTATATTTAATAAAAATATATATGTAGGTAGTAGGTAAAATTTTCGTTCTGGTAACGATACAATGCACGGCGTTAAGTTCCGCCCCTGAACACACAATGCCTCTAGAATTGGGAATGGCTGCCTATGCTGCTATAATAATTTAAATTATAGAAATAGAGTACATTTGGACTACTGCGATAATTTAATACAGTTATAAAAATGTTAGCTCCTAAAATAAGATTTTTGTTGCCTTGTTTACCACTTCGAATAAATGAAAATTCATTCCCTCGAATTAGAATCGAACCCACAGGCACTGTAAACTGCAAATCGTCTGACAAATGTATACACAACTGCGCTCCACATAGTAGGGTTAATAAATAAAATTTAACTTGAAACTCTCTTCTCCGCTTTTTCCCCCTCGAAATGATAATTGAAGCGGAACTCAACGCCGCGCTTTGCCATTTCAACTTGCAAAAAATCAATTCACAAATTTGACAACCCTGTAGTCTTCCTCGGTATTAAACCGTCCCCCTACGCTCGAGGGCTCCTTCCCCCCGCTAGATATTACCGCTACTATTGCAATTTAATGTAAAAATACTAAAAGATTATGAGATAACGATTATTTTACATATTTATGATAGAATTTTTTTACATATCCACCCTTTCAGAGGAGAATGGGGATACAAATTATAGTTATTGTACTCATTGGGGTACCTGCGGTATTGAAATTATGTTGTTTGTTGTGTTGTGTGTGTGTAAAATAATAGATAGATAAACCTGTTTCTTTTTAATATACAAATAAAAAATATTTTAATGTTTGTTTTATGTTTTGTGTATAAGTATATATATATATTTTAGATATTGATATAAAAGAAATATTTGACGATTTAAAGGTTAGTTTGTTAGTAAAATCTATCAACATAATTTGTATTATACGAAAACAATAATATACCATTTCATTTCCTATAAATTCCGTATGTTTAGAGCGATAGTTCCTGTTGTTATAGCTTATTTTATTTTAATATTTCCAAATAACAATTATTCTTAACATAATAATAATAATAAAATATTATTTGCAATATATTTAACCATGTGCCACGTAAAAAATAGGTATAGCTTATTATTAATTATAGATAGAGTCCATCGTGGCGCAGCAGCACAGTTTGACTATAAACCAAACATCTGAACGATTAAAATTTACAAACGAAACATCCACGAATTCCCACTCCTGGGAATAAATTAGTTTAACTTTCTAGTTCTGGTAATAAAGCGCGACGTTGAGTACCACCACTCAACGAAGCGTCTCAAAAATAATACGGAAATTGAGGATCGTAGTGACTCACCACTATATTCCCTCTGACTTCCTGTATGAGATACAGCGTGAAGATAAAAAATATATATATCCTAACTATTACGTAAAGTCATCATCGCTTTTAAATGTACCATATTATAACTACATAACACAAAGGTATACTTATATATTATTATAGATTATAAAGACAAAATAAAAAAATAAAGTCGAAATATTCAAAGTCATAATAAATAAAACGCAGTCTATAACCTAAGAAACTTCATAGCAATACCTAGATTTTTTTCTAGACGCAGGTTCAAAAAAATCGTTTAGCTCACGCATTATTATGTAGTGTGCGCCCATACACACTCATGTATACATATGTACATGTATACTTACATGTGTACAAGAGTGTAAGTATGTGTGTGAGGTACACATACGCGCGGTGCGTGGCAAAAATGCACCGCGACTTGGTTAAATATTGGACGCGTTGGGGAGCTTTGGAATCGCTATTACGCATTTCTTTTTTATTTAAGTTTTTTTTTTTAAATATTTTTGTGATATGTCACAGATATTTGCTACTATATATGCTCATACTATTATTTTAAAACGCCATAGAAATTTTCGATTTTTTAATTAACAAATAACTAGGGCAAGATTTGGATTCATGAGACTTTTCCCATGTGTTTTAAAGATAAGAGTATATACAATAAAATGCAATAAAGTATCTTAAAATGATTCTTTATATTTAATAATAAATCATTCAAAGTAGAAACAAACTAATTTGCAGATTTTACTTTATTCTGAAGTAAAGTACTTTACAAAATAATTTAAAAAAAGCTAAAAAGACACTTAATATAATATTCTACACTGTACTACTCCATACCATCATATACTCCCAACTTCCCCAACTGGCGAGGTGAATGAACTCACGAAATGCATGCACACACACGCACAACGCGTAACGCATTACACACACACGCACATGCTCAAGACGACAAACATTAACGTAGGTTAGTGTGATGACTAAAATGAGCTAAATATAACTATTTTTAAATTTTATTCATAGAATAATTTTGCATAAATATTGCATTAAGCTATAGTTTAAAATATTCGTATTCAATAAAGGCGTAATTATTATGAAAATTTAAATTTCTCAGTATTTGAACCTGGGAAATTTAAAATAAATCCTCTGAAATATTTATTATTTGAGATCGTCATGGCGCAGTGTGTGAGGATATGACTGTAAGCGAGATGGTTATGGGTTTCATCTTAATCAGGGAGTGATAATATTAATTTTCATTTACCCTCTGGGAAACAAAGCTGCTTTGAGCTTAGGTTTGTATTATTATATATATAGGTTTATATTTATAAACAACTCTCAACTCTGATATCGATCTTGGGAACGATCTTAAAATGCCGTTTTTATTCATGCATTATATGACAGTATGAACGTAATGTTTCAAAAGTTAGTCTTAACACTAGGTTCCCTCTGCCATACCAGTAAGAGGAAATGAAACACTCTATTATATTTATATGATTTTAAGCAAAAATATTATCTCCATATTGGTAATACAATATTTTAGGTGCAACGTTATGACAGAGATGATATTTACATCATAAAAAAATCGATAGAAATAAAAGTTTTTAAAAAGAAGATCAATTTTCGTTTCAATATAAAATAAATAAAATAATGAAAATGTTCATTAAACATTTTCAATTTCATTTAACTGCAGCTTTGCCCCTGTAGTCAAACAGAAATAACTAAGTAAACTAAGAGTTATGTATGACACATTCAAAGAGCCCGAGGTACGTCCAACAGAAGTGGGTTACATCGAAACAATTAACGTGATGCAACACAAAAATAACAGTAAGTTAAGAAACAGTAGTTCCTGAGGTTAAGGTTCTCAATCAAACTTTTAATCTTTATAATATTAGTAGGACTATATTTATTTTACTTGTAGGTCTATATTTGTAAACTGTAATACACAATTTCGTTACAAGATTCGAAGTAACGACCCTTGTGTCATCTTCATTATAATTAAACTTCCAAAATCATTCACCATTTAAATTTTTCATGCACAAAACACCCCTAAATGACTTAACGCTGAATTTTATATATCTATATATGTCAATATGTACGTATGTATGTATGTGTATATTGAATACCTTAAACTATCCCTATAATTTCGCCACCCCAAAAAGAATATTAAAAAGTGAAAGGGGCCGTTCACCTTCGGTAGATGCGGAGCTAGCGAAACCCTTTGGCTGTTATTATCAAAATAATATCAAAACTGTATCTATCTATCTATCTATGTACGATTTCGTGTCTTTTAGGGTGTAGTTGGAATGACTTAACAAGATTTTTTTATGCTTTTTTTGTCAGATATCTTGAGACCACTCACAAACATACAAATAGTCTAAAAGTACTTTCAATTACAGTCCTGTATGTAATAATATGCCTACAAAGATATGTAAATTAAGCAAGAGGATAGCTATGTAGTTGTTTTTTCGTTTTCCACATTTTTTCGTTTAATTTTGCGCACATATGTTAAGACACTCCGTTCCCCACGCACCAGTAAAATTTCAAGGCATTGCGTGTAGAGCTTGCGAATACAACAATAAATATATACATTTCATATAGAACATAAATGTCTTTATTGCTTCAAATTAATGTATAATTTTTTTAGCGTCACGTTGTCTCGCAGCTATAGTGGCTTACACGGGGGGAGCCAAATGTTAAAACACTCTGTTTTCTATTTTCCGACCATATTTTCAGGACATTGGCCATATTTTCAACGATTGTGGTTTCGAGTTCCATTTAGATACCCTAAACTTTACAGTCAGCAACGACTTATGATTAAAAATATTTTTCACCTTAAGAAAAAAAAAGCCATCCAAACGGAAAATCACGAGAAAAAAACTAGTCTCCCAACATCATATAGACAGACTATAGAGCTAACAGAAACTACCCTTTAATAATAAAGGGTAAGCATTTCACTTACAAGTGCAAACGAAGTCGCGGCAACCTCTAGTGTGCAAGAGCATATACGTAGTAAGAAAGTTTCGCAATTAAACCATTTCATAAACCAAGTGAGCTAAGGTGGAACAACTGTTAACTAACTTTATATATTACAATTAGATAATGCACTATTAAATTGTTATGAGTGCTCCTGAGTGCGGGTTCGAATCCTAGTTTTGTTGGGTGGAAAGATTTTTTTTTTATTTTATCAATGAAAAATTTATGTTGTTTTATGTTGTTGAAATGTAACTTTGTTCTGTTTTTCGAATAATGCTTGGGAATGGTTTATATAGTCTTGTATATATATTTTTTTCATAACTTTTTTAAAATAACTCTTAAATGTTTATCTTTTCCAAGGACACTTGTATTTGTTTACAGTATTAACAGTACAATGTAGCTAAAAACAAAATTTATAACAATTGTATAGAGATTATGCTTGTGTACACATACGATGTAGCACTTCAGCTTGTTTTCCAAGAGACGCGGTTTTAAGCCGTGTTATTATAAAAAAAATATAAAGTACTAGCTTTTAGTTCGCTGCGTTGAGTTCCGCCATTCAACACTCAATGTCTCCGAAATATGGCGGTTGCAGCTTCGCCTCCGTAGTCTAAAAGATATAATTAAGAGTAGTGTGACAGGTACCTTCTAAGTTCTAATATAGTCTAAAATATAATTTGCCTGTAACTTCTGAGCCATTTGTAAAATTTTAATAGATAGTTGACTTTCTTTATCACCGAGGCAACTATAACATGCTTCCTTATAATTGAAATATACTATATTAAGATTATAAGTGTAAGTTCCGTTTTGGCGTAGTGGTTCAGCGTCCGACTGTAAACGCGATGGGTGTGAATTCAATCCCATCCGGGAGAATAATTATTCATAAACTTTTTTTATATTCCCGCTCTGGTGGACAGCGTGGGGCGATGATTTCCGCAAAATGCCTCAAAGATTGAGCGGAAAGTGGAGAACGGAGTGTCTTAACACTAAGTTCTCTCAGCCTATACTGTTCGGAAAAAAGCTCGAAGCTACTTTTTTATCATAAATATATTACTATATGTATACTATATTATTTAACTATATGTCCGTACACACGTTCAAAATACACCTCCCTCGCTTACTCTCTAAATGTTCTCTAAATGTGTATTTAAAAACTGTAAGTAATATCGATACTTGAGCTATCCCACGGGAGCCAGGATGGGGGTCGGGAAAAAACGCTTTTTTTTGTCCAAATATTCACGAAAATGTCGATACATTAACTAATAACTTTCAAAATAATGAAAATTGTAATATTTTAGAAACTTTTAGAAGAGACTTTCAGAAATATGATTTTTAGATATACATATATGTATATGTTACTTTGTTTTGAAATTTATTTTTTTATTTTTACTACTGCACTTGTGGTGCAGCAGCGGTTGTGGATTCGATTCTCACTCGAAACACTATACCTACTGTTCGTAATTTAAAAATTAAGAACAGTATAGCGTGTCACATTCTTATTTTCGCAATTATAAAGGTAGGCAGAAGGAACCTAGTGTTATGACACTCATTTCCCAACTTTCGGGACATTGCAAGCTAAATGGCTGAACTCAACGCCGCGCCATCTTGTTGCCAGAGCGAGGAAATAACGACATCTCTTTATATAATACTAGCAAGGCCTGCGCGGCTTCGCCTGCTTATACTTATTGTTATATTATAATCAAATTATATAAAAACTTTTACATAAGTCACAGCCCATATGTTATTCTGATGTATACGCTATCTTACTGTAAAGTTGCAACTTAATACATTCAATGAAAAATGACTGGTCTATTTTTTACCACCAGGCAAACCAAGTATCAACTCAAGTCCAGTAGGGCAGTATTAGCGGAAACAAACTTGCAAATTTAAAAAAAAACTGTACGTAAACAATTATCCAGTGAAATTTAGACCTTGAATTTATTATCCTGAGTGATTATGTCTGTTTAATGTGATGCAGGATAGTTGTCAGTTTATGTAATATTTAAATTATACCATTGACATTGAAAAGAGTTTCTCAGCAGAACTGCCTTCCGAACTGGTGGTATCTTTTCTTATACATTCATACAACGATTATAATAAAAGTCTATTTGACTGGATTTTTAAAGAATATTTTGAATTAGAATTTGAAAAAAAAAATTGAACACAAAACTCGACTATGTATATGGAATACATAGGTCTATAGTTCTTTCATCGGTGAAGTATAGAACGATGTATTACTAAACATTTAACTTGGCTCTCATCACATTTAAATATGTTTTTGATTATTATAACTATTTAACTTAATCCCAACAACCCATCAATTGTTGTATAGCGTATACAGCATTACGCGTATAAAAGTTCCATTACAGATATTCGTAAAAGCCCTTTAGTATTTTGTGTACTTGAATAAAAACTATTCACATTCACCTGTCAGTCTTTCATCCGCACCCTAATATTTGGATTGAGTTTTTTGCTTTCCGTGTAACTAATTTCTTCTTTTCACTAGTTTTTTGGATGTACTGGTAGGTGTAAATGAAAAAAAAAGTTTTTTTTTTAATATACATATATCGCTCGTGGTCTCCGATTCCCAGTGGAACAGTGGAGAAGTTAATTATTGTGTATGTGGTGGTGTAAAAGTTATTTAAAGTCTCGCCAATCTACTGTTGTTTTAAATGGAATGACATCAAAGCCATTCACAGCAAGTTCTGGAGTACCTCAAGGATCCAATTTAGGGCCCTTGTTTTTCAACATATTTATAAATGACATTTGTGATATAATTCAATATTCTGATTTTTATATATTTGCTGACGATTTAAAATTATGTAGAACAATATATACAAACAATGACAGCTTGTTACTTCAACAAGACATAGACAATATTACAAAATGGTGTATGACAAATAAGATGACCTTAAATATTGACAAATGCAGCCACATTAAATTTACTCGTAAGAGAAATAGAAAGCAGACATGTTATAAAATTGGTACACAGACATTAAATGAAGTTGACCATATTCGTGACCTAGGCATAATTATTGACAGCCAGCTAAGATTTATCCATCACGTAAATAAAATGCTCGATTCTGCTTATCAATCACTTGGATTTGTGCTGAGATGTTCACGTGAATTTAAAAGAGTGGAGACTATATTACAATTATATTACTGTTACGTTCGCAGCAAACTGGAATACTGTTGCCCCGTTTGGTCTTCTGTATATAAAGTTCACTGTGATAGAATTGAAATCATCCAAAATACATTAATACGACACCTTGAATTTCGAACTGGTGTCCGTAAGTCTAAAACGAACCGAGAAAGACTACAGCAATTCAAACTCCACTCTTTGCACCATCGAAGATCACTGTTACAGATGTCATTCCTTCATAAGCTTTTTAATAATAACATCGATTGTAACGCACTCATTGATGAATTAAATATCAACGTACCACCAGTGATACCACGCTATCAGAGACCCTTTTTTGCCATCAAATGTTACAAAAGCAATTTAGGAAAAAATTCTCCGCTAGCAAGGCTTCAAAGGAAATACAATGAATTGACTAAGCTAATTTGCGACTTGGACATAGCTCATGATACACATATAACTTTTAAAAACAAAATTAGTAAATTTATGATGCAGCCCGGCACTTAAAATTTTTCCTTAATCAAGACATTATGACAAGACATAATATCTAGACATTATTTCAAGACATTATATCAAGACATTTTTATCAAGACTTTTCATCGAGACAGTTCTTCAAGACATTTAATTAACTGACATTTTTTTTTTTGACATTTTTCTAAAACTACTTTTTATTGTTTGACTTTTTTTTGTATTACTATAATTAATTTCATTTTATTATAATGCGTTAATCTGAATGCTGTTTACACTACTTCTTTTTTAGTACATGCTGTGATTGTCTTTAATTGGAAAAACATTTAGTCTATAAATAGATCTCGATGTAATTTGACCATGTTGTAATGTTTCTTCTGTTGACGATCCTAAATAAATAAATAAATAAATAAATAAATAAATATATCTTCATTTCCTCTTTCTGGTAACAAGATCTAGATCGGTATAAGGGGTACCCACTCAACACGAAATGTCTCAGTTTCAAAAAAAAAATTGCGGAAAGTGGAGAACGGAGTGTTTTAACGGTAGATTTCCTCTGGGTACTTTACTATATGCGCGATATAGCTTCAATATATAACTCATACGAGTATATGGATTGTTGGTTCAGTGGTAAGTTTGTAAAATTATAAACCGTTGGTTGATCCTACTTAGTACAAGGATGTATAACCTGATTGATTAAAAAAATTAGAGCTTACAGTCTATTAGGTACTGTTTTTAAATTCGAAATAGTTAAAACATTTCTTTATTTAAATAAGACATGATATTTTCATAATTTATAAAGGATAAATAAATTAGAAAGAAGAGGTATAAGATAAATGTATATGTACCTCCTCTTTCTAAACTTTGTCTTTTTTAAATTTAAAACAAGTAGAGAGAATCTATATCATGCCGTTCTCTTGTTTTCGGTCATTCCTAAGGTAATAGGTTCCCAGTTTCCTTCTGCCTAACCTACTGCAGAATATAGCGTAAAACTAAAAACAAAGATATCACATGTTACATACTAGAATCTACAGTCACATTTTTTCTTGAACAAAGACCAAGAAAATATCCCTCAAATAGGAATCGAACCCACACCTATCTCACACAATCAAAAATGACACAAAATATGTATATATTCACACAATAAAACCAATAAATCGTGAATTTCTACGAAAACCACATTATTTTAAACATAAATACCTTACATATTAAAGAAATTATCAAATCAAAAGGCGTCCAAGCATCCGTTTATTGTAATTTTTTCTATGTAACGAGTTGAATGACCGCGTGTGCGTACCTGTGCAATTCATCAAAGTGCAATAATGTGCATAGGTACTGGGATAGGTAAAGCTGGGTCGGCTAGGGACCGCGACCCCTTCAGCTATAAACCTTGCATGGACAAACATGTTCTAGGCTTAGTGGTTTGTGTGTTGGGATTAAAAAATAAGATCAATATTCGATTTCATGTGATTTTTTTTTCTTAGATAACATGGCGTGGACTCTTGGAAGTCAGCTTTAGTTATTCAAAATAGACGGTAAGTGGAGAACGGAGTGTTTTAGTAGTAGATTCACTCTGTCTATATATAGGCGAGAGGTATAAGAAGATAAAAAGAACAATTTATGTAATAATTTTATTTGAGAATAAAAAAAATCTAATTTTCATCCTCACATTTTTTTCTATTTAATTCAACGTGTTATTAATATATATTCTTTATTGCAAAAAAAATTGTAAAATACAATTGAAAGATATGTTTACACCATAGTAAAGATGGCAATTGAAAATATAGTTGTTTCAAACTGTTTGAGAAGAAATTGCAGGTTAATTAATACATTCAATTTTTTATTTTGTCGACTTTTACCTACATCAGCTTCATGTTGTATCCTGCATATAGTAGGGTAGGCAGAGGTCACTTTGTATTGGAACATTCTGTTCCCCATTTTTCTGTTGAGTGACGGAACTTAACGCCATGTTTCGTCTTCTGACTAGAGAGAGAGAGACAAAAACGATAGTTCGTTACCCCAGGTATCAGGAAAGGAAAGGAAATAGGAATCCAACCTATAACCGTCGCGTTTTGCCGCTGCACCACTACGAAGCCGAAAATAGCTGATACTTCAAAAACCGTTAATATTGCAGCAATAGAAAACCGCTAACGCCGTTAGGACTACGTTAATTCTTGTGCCTTGTAAAGATATTTATCACCAAGATTGATGATGGTTTTAGATAAAGTGATACGTAAAGAGAAGAACAAGATAAGTTCAATTCAACCTTCATATCTTTACTAATAGAATTCAAAGGGAAGGCATAGGGAACCTATAAAATCAATTTTAATTTTACGAGTATTGTTTGGCGGAACTCTATTCGGCATTTTATTTTATTATCAGAACGAAAAAAAAATAGTTACCCCGAGGAATTGAACCCACAACCGTTGCGTTTACAATCAGACGACGGCTCCAAATTAACAAATACTCAATATCGACATTTCTTTGATATACCTAGATTTACAAGAGGTTCGAGTCTTCAAGCCAGTACTTAGGCTACAGCGCCTGGGGATAACTAACATTCTATTTAGCTATTTAAGATTACCAGTTTAGATCCGGTAAGTATACGTTAAAATCTCATATAATAACTACTGTATCGATGATAATTTTGATATGGATTGGTAACAAGTTCGATTCCTGTTTCGTGAAAAAAATAATATAAGTAATGTAAGAGTCTTATAGTATAAGAATTATGTGAAAAGAAGAATGAAGATGAAGCTAAAGAGAAATAACATTTGCTGAATGTAATAAATCTTCTTATGTTAATTGAGGCCGTCGTGGCGCACTGGAACAGTGTCGGACTGTAAACGCAACGGGTGTGTGCTGGATCCTAACACGCAGCATTTCATTTCCCGCTCTTGTAGACGAAACGCGGCGTTGAGTTCAGCCACTGAACACGCAACCACGTGATTTCTCGACTAATCATACGTGTCTTATCTCTAGATTCCAGCTGCTTACCCTTACATGCGGGAATAAATGTGAAGCTGTTTTGCTACAAACATTTAAAAACTATAACTATCCCATATATATTATAAATTTAAGATTGTTAATTTTAAATTACATATGTTTAAAAACAAATACTCTAAACTAAGAAATAACACTTATACAAATATTTTATAATCACTTGAAAAACATATTAGCATCAACAAAATGGCCGCTAATTTTACAGCGCTGCAATTTATCTATGAAGCACTGTTTGCTAGAATGATCTATTCCACCCCATCTCTATGTGGAGTGGCGATTGGTCGATTTCATTTTGAAAAACTACCCTTTTAGCAACGGAACGCTAAGCCGTACTTCTATGGTAATAATAACAGCATAATATTTTCTACTTGTTTACATTAATAGGCATGATGCAAACGTATGAATGCTCAAAAATTTGAAAAAAAAACGAAATTGTCATATTTTTTTTATTGGCTAATGTTTAATTATTTTTTCAATCTATCTTAAAACATTTAATTAATAATTAAAGCGTTGCAATTTATCTATGAAGCGCTTTACGCTGGAATGTACAAACCGACCCCTATCTATCTAGGGGTGGCGATTGGTTGAGCTATTTCGCTGTAAACGTACCCTTTTGGCCTTTGTGGTGTAACAAAACATTTTTGCATTAATCCACGGCGGGGTAATGGCCGCGGGCCGATGCAGGAAATAATTAGCTAAGAGAAAGCAAAGTTTCAAACTCTTATGAGTTGATTGTCAACGTTAGTGCGTGGGGCCTAGAAAAATCGAGGCTGGCATTGGTTATATGGAAACAAAAACTTAGCATCGATGGTTCTAGAATTTTAAATGTACATTTATAGGAATAGTTTCTCATTAAACTGAGGCAATGATTTTCTCTTAGACACAAATATGCCTAGTCAAAATCTTACGCTTATAATATGTATATATTATAGCCTAAAATTTTGACTACTTGTACTTAAAAATCAGATATAAATTTCTATCGCCATTTAAAAAAAAAATTATTTACTATTACATACATATTTGACAATGACGTTATAAATCAAGGTTGAACCATTTGTATTTAATTTAGTTCTTGTGGAAATATTATCTAACTATAATTTAAATTTCTATATAGGTACATTCACGTGAAAATTAACATTTGCTTATTGTACATATATGCTCATTATTCTATCTGCTGATAGTAGTTTTTGCAAAGATAATTATTTGAAAAAAGACTAAGTTTTAGACTAACAATCACTATACTAAAAAACTAGGTACTTCCAATAGTCTACATATTTTCCTAGAAAACTAATTTGCGATACGGCAATAAGCCGTACACAGCACAACCACAGTGCAGTTCTCAAAAAAATAATTAAATAATTAATTTAAAAAAAAATTAAGCGTCAAAATAACAGTTATATTTATAATACTATAAGAACCTAACATAATATTGTCTAATACTTAAATAAAAAAATAAATCTATCAATAATACCAACATAATAAAATAAAGCTAAACTTTTTAACAAATATAACTAACCTACGACACGTCAATAGGCTGTACACTGCACAGTCACAGGCAATGCAAGAGCAGTTAGGTTTAAAAATATAAAAATCTGAGGTGTATGACCGTCAGCCACCTGCCGCCACAAAAACTGAACCGACCAGCTCCGCTATAACGACAGTTTTCATCTTGAAATACGATTTTATAGTTTTAAGTTTATAGTTTATACTAAAATTCGTTTCGGATTTTATATATTGCAGGAAAAATAATAAATATAATACATAATGTATGGACTTATTAAAATATATTTTTGCTAATGGATAAAAAATAAGTTGGTGATAAGCAATCCTATTAATTAATTTATTGTATTGCGTAATATAAGTAGATACCTACTACGAAATATATATGATATTGTACATCATAGCACAGTGCGGCTATAATCACAGCGGTTCTGGATTCGACCCAATCACTCGTAGGAATGATATATTTTAACTATTTTCGTGAAGACATATTTCTGCATTGAGTTCCGCCACCGTTTCGAATTAGGGCACAAATAAAGAAAGTAGTTTCTAGAGACTGCTTTGTATACTAATGCAAAGTAATGTAACGTATAGAAGCATCATGAAACTTTTCTTCTAAATTAAAAACATATTAAGAATTTTGATTTCATAATAATGATCCATAAATTTTTAATAGTCGATGATCATTATAACATAAGCTATAAATTATATAAGAAGCTAACAGCCAATCGTCTCTACAAATTACTACACAAAAAAAAAAACAAAAGAATACATAAATAATGTTCATCTACGAATTATTAACCAATGGCTGTGAAAAGGAAACAAGACAGGTTATTTAGAACCCCAAAACGACAACTGACCTACCTTAAATAAGTCACTCACTTTATATTTTTACGAACATTCTGTTTGTATTTAAATAAACATTTTATAAGCGTGTTTATATAACGTATGTTTATAAGTTTATATAGTACGCATTTTTCGTATGCCTGTACACTGCTATGTAGGCCAAAAAATATAGTGTTAAGACACTCCGCTCCTCACTTTCCTTCGAATTTCGAAATATTATTGTAATCAATTATTCATATAATATTTATTAAATTCCAATTCGTATTTATTTCGTATATATACTTAATATAATGTTATTTAGTACCTCGAAAACAGTACTGACCTACCGCAAACAGTACGTGTTAATTTTTAAAATTTTTATTTGTTTAAATATGTATATAAAAATGGTCCTTTGTGTATGAAGTTTATATATATTTGTTATAAGGATTTTAATGTAGATCTGACATGCAACAACTAAAAGTATTTGTATAACTGAAATTCGAAGCAACGCGGTAGGAAAAGGGAACTCACGTCCAATTTTTGATACATTGGCTAGTTAGTAGCGTATCTCAACGCCGCGTTTTGACTTGTTACCAAAAAGGATAAATGTAAATTTATAATTCTCCTGAGTGGGAGTGGGAACCCCACAACCGTCATTTATATATATTAAACAATTTGTAAAACAAAAAAACTTCGCCACGTAGCCATTATTCATTGAAGTATTTCTAATGCATCTTTAATTATCTGTTTATTAAATTATTTTATCTATATTATCCGGAATTTAAATTACCGACCCAAAAGCTGCTTATTAGCACCTGCTCTATGCCTCTATGACGGATTATTATAATATCTAAGTTTAATTGCGGAACTCTAACTTATTTAATATTCATGTTACTTAATAATGGAGTGAACCTGTTATTTAGTTTACATATGTAAGTATATATATATAGGCACGTCGAGCTAGTACAAAAGTAATGAAAGTAGTTGTTTTATTATAAAAAATATTGAGAAAAAAAACAACCACTAGCGACCTATATTGTAGTATAATAATACCAATAGAGGTTATAAGATTAAATTTGATGTATTATAATTATTATGCTTTTGTTTAGTGTATTAAAGGTAGGTAAATTTTTTCGTTTTAAAAATGGACATTTTTTTTGTCTAAGCACCAAAGCTGCAAAGAGATGTATGTATTAGTAAAAAAAATATTTTTGTTTTATAGTACAATTTTCTAGACATTGCTTGTTGAGTTGCGGAACCTAACGACGCGCTTCGTCTTGCTGTCAGAGTAGGGAAATGAATATAATTCAACAACCGTGGCGTTTACAGTAAGTTATAATATTGCTATAAAAAAATATTATAATTAAGCAGACAAACCCACAAAAAGAAGCTAGTTAAGTTATAAAAATTCAAAATGCGATTTTCGTAACGATTCACATTCAACACAGAGAGCGCGAAAGATAATTTTTGTTTCACACACACAAGCGCACGCACACGAATTCCAAAATAGAGTGAATAAGAACGATATAAAAATGAACGAGTTAGAAAGGGACGGATGCCTTTTTCGCAACTCTATTCATCCAAAATGCCGATAAAGAATGACGTTTCAAAGGACATTGACCTTCAACGCGTACTTTGGACCTTGTTTTTTTGGTTCAATTATATTTTTTTATTTATATTTTCAAACAATATTTTGATCTTATATTTAATAAATATAGTGTGTGTAAAACACAATCTATTTTATTTATTAATTTATATAGATTAAAATTTACAAATATTTTGATTAGATAAAAATAATATATAAATTTAATGTAAAATATTTATATTTTTAAATAAACTTTACCTATAAACAATTTAAAGAATAATTTCATTATTTAAAATAAAAAAATATATAAATGTATATCTTTGCCAACATATTAATTATCTACGTTTTATCTACATTTATTTTTAGTCTGTTAACATTACTTGTCAAATCCCTTCCTTTATTCGTCTTAATTCGCAAACACAGGCGATGACCGGAGTCAAGGCCGCAAATTCAAGCCCTACTAAGTACGAACTACAATAAAAGGATCATTTTATTATTTCTTTGGAGTAAATTTTAAGATAGTTATTTTTATTTAAAATGACTTTGATTTGAAATAAATTTTATAGTAGATTAAATAATGTGTTTTATACAATTAAAAAAAACATTTTTGAGTTATGACTTATGAGATTTATTATTAGGAAAAAGAAATTCTCATTTCTGAATTATTATAGTTCGGAGATGTATATCTATGACGTTTACGTACATTTATATACATCTATATATCTTAGGAACTGCTGATTCAAATGTATATTTTTATACAATTATTTTGTTGGTCGATAGTCCATTTATCGAGGAAGATTATAAGATAAATTCACGTTGATCGTTTCTATGTACCTAAATATTCTAGATGCGGCCAGAATTATCGCTAAGAATGTTTCATGCATTTTACACAACTCTTAGTCATGTCAGTTCGATAAAATGAGAAAAATACTTATTGAGAAAAGGTAAATAAAAAAGGTAGGGACTCGAACCCGTGCCTCTTGAAAACCGACCAGGCACTCTGACCACTAAGCCATACATTCTCATCAAGCTACGTCGAATTTTTTATACGCTTATTACAACTTATTTATGTTGTTAACATCTCTGTATGGAGATTTTTACAAATTTCCGCTGCCCAAAGATAATTATTAACATTTATTTTTAGAAGAATTTTTATACGTTTTTCTAAATAAATATTTTCTAAATACATATTTTCTTTCCTAAGTGTGGAATAACCCTTTAAAAATGTAAAAAATATGAGAGAAGCCGCAGGTAAAGCTAGTTGTACATATGACTGTTCCCCCCAACTAAATTTGTACCTACGACCATTATATTCGGGGGAGGGAATCTCTGAATCTAGTGTTAAGACACTCTATTCACATTAAGATATTTCAGTTCTCGGTTTCTATCATATACATCCCAAATGCGACGTAACAGTGGTCAAACATTATTTGAATAAACACAAACGTGACGTCATTAGTTGTTTTTGCCATATAAGTTTTAGTTAAGAAAGCTTTAATTCAAATCGAAGGCCATGACTCGGCTCGAGGTAATATTTTGAAAATACCGTTTTGATATTTATAAAGGAACAAGTTTTCGTAAAACTGTATATTAAACAAAAAAATAATATAAGTACTTTAAAATGTTATTCACTATATATATAGCTATGTGGCGGTTTCCCTTTGATAGTTCCCTTTGATAGGCTGCGTGGGTCTTTCTTGAAAAATGGTGTTTTATTTTACAACGATAATTTTATTATTTATTTTGTGTCAAAAAATCAGTTTTTCATTTTTGAGAAAAAAAAAATAATAATAAGTAGGCTTTTATAGAGTACTTAAAATTGTGGTTTCATTTAAAGTGGTGCTGACAAAAACACTCTGTATAGAAAGGAATATATTTCAAATATTATGAAAAATTATAACGTAACTAACTTTATACTTTATATTAAATTGTGATTTAAGAATAAACACTTAGGATAATTCTTTCTTTTGGTCAATTTTAACGACCGCCTTTTCATTAATCCCACCATTTTATGAATATATAATTTTAAATATACCGTACCTTTTCCAACAAAAAGTAGTAGTTGAAAATATTTAACATTTAATTTTTATCTCCAATAAAAAATCAATGCGCGTACATTACAATCAAGTGTTTACTTGTATACTTACTATTCGTATTTTACCCGTAACGTGCAGACAGACATACATACAACGGAAAATGGGCAACATAATGTATTAGCACTAGGGTCCCTCTGCCCACCTCGGTTTGTTGCGTGATACAACGTGGACCTACAAGAAAATTATTACGATCTAGTTGAATAAATGGTAGTGTCGGGTACCTACTAACGCGCGATGTCTTTAAATTGGGTAACATTGGACACTGCTCTTTGTCTTATACCTAACTGAAGAAGTAAATATAATTAATTAATGATTTCCTCCAGTGGGTGTCGAACCTGCAACTATCGCTTGTTCAGTGAAACACTACCACTGTCAAAGTCGCGTCTATTGCGCCATTATATAGTGCAAGGGGATCATTGTGTAATAAGCATGAGCATAATATTATAATACAGTATGTTCTGGATATATGTAGGTATATGAAATAGAAACCATGTAAAAGTTATTTATTATTTTATCTTCACGCTGTATACCGCATACTAGTGTTACAACATTCCGTTACTCACGGATCGCCCAAATTTCAATTAATAATTCATTCCTCAAATGGGAGTCTAACCTACAACGCCTCGCCTCGACAGCCCTAACTACGTGCAACAGTGATTATATGTTCAAGTCCCATTTGGTAATATTTTTCTGAAAATTGCGGAGAATGAAGAACGACCTTCTTGTACAATATACAATCTTATAGTATTTTTTAAGTTTTTATTTTTTTTATCTTTTTTAATCCAATTAAATTATTTTTATTTTTATTGGAACACGACTACAATTTAATGGAATGCCTAGAATATTTTTTTCTTTTATAGTCAAACCTATTAGAGTTTGGACTATAAAATAAATATAAAATCAACATCAAGATATATTTTTAATATTATTTTCAAAAATATTTTTTCAATTTAAATAACAATACTGTAAAAAATATGTTCCATAAAAAGAATTTTCGTTATAAAGTCGAAAACTTAAAAGGTAAATCTTTTAAAAGAAACAAAACAGTAAAAAATTATTTCGAGCGATGTGAATAATCGAATTTATTGAGGAAATACAATGTTTCGGCCTTGAAAGGACATACACCCGAAACTGCATTTTGGTAGGCGAGTATAAATGACATTATGCGACTTCTTAACATATTTTATCTTGAGATATGTTTTTTAATTCTGCTGATTGATTTTTCTTTTAGCTTCACACTGTATCCCGCACACAGCAGGGTAGGCAGAGGGAACCTGAGTGTTAAGACACTCCGTTCCCCACTTTCTGCCGAATTCTGGAGGCATTGCGTGTTGAGTGGCAGAACTCAACGCCGCGCTTAACCTCGACACCAGAGCGAAGAAATGGAAATATAAATTTAAGTGAATATTTCATCTCCTCGAGTGGGGATCGAACCCACAACCAGTCGGTTTTGCAGTCACACCTCGTGCCGCTGCGCCACGACCGGCCTCAACTGCTTATTAATAATGGATGTTATATATATTTTATACATATTTTTGAACTTCACGTTGTATCCCGCATATAACAGGGTTGATAGAGGGGATCTAGTGCTAACACTCAACACACTTCGTTCCCCGGGCTCTGTCCAATCTTCAAGACATTGCGTAGAGGTACTCAACTTACATATTAGAATAATAAATTTTATATTAATACCATAAAACTATTTTGTAAATTTAATATATTTTGTACCTATAGGTATATTTAAAGACTCAGTACACATCTATAAAAATTGCACAATAAATTATGCATACACTTAACTAAACTTGAGTGACTGATTACTCTGTTTTCCATATATACAAGTTAAGAAGCAAAATAATAACCCTAAAAGCAAATAAATACAAAATTTTACAACCCATCCGTCAAATTTGATCTAGATATATCTTTAGATTGAATATTGTGTGCATAATTGACTGCGCCCGCGCAATGTCTCGGATCCCGTTTTACTTGTACATGTGTGTGTAACATTTGTATGTGTGAGTGTCGTACATTGACATCGTTTTTTACACTTTGAGATAGGTCATGGACGGTTCTTTAATTTTATTATTCAGCTTTGATACGTTCATGTTTCTTTTATGTTTATTTTTGTGGTTATGACGCAATAACGCATTTGATATGATAAGAATATGTTTAGTAAATGTATGTACGTAGTAGGTAGAGCAAATAAGTTTTAGGACACTCTCTTAGAGGTAGTGTGTTTATTGGCAGAGTTTAACGCTGCGTTTCTCTTATGAAACACGAGTAATTATAATAAGTAAACGATTAATAAATTTTATTTATGTTTTAATTCAAAAACCAAATTGCAAACAGAGCACCTTTATGATTTATCTTTTAGTGGGTTTCGAAGCTAATGATTATTTTTTTTTATATAAAAAGCAATCTTATTATGGTGATTATTAAAAATTGTATTTTAGTTATTATTGAGTACCTACTTTCTTTAAGTTCGTAATATATAGTATAGTCGATGATGAGTTTGACAAAAAAGAATTATATTTTTGGTGTTTTTTTTATTTCACGCTGTATCCTGCACATTTGCGAGATACGTTGTTTCGTGTATACAGTCGCAACTCGATACCTTACCAAGGGGAAAAAATGTTTCCTTACAGTACAAATATTACATTATTATTCAGTGGAAATCGAATCCACAATCTACGTGTTTATATTCAGATGCTGTCACATTGCATCACAATAGCCATTGGTCACATAAAATCTTAGTTTAAAAAAAGTTATTTGCCAAGGAATTTGGTAAAATAAAAAACATCTTATTTTATTTCGGCTTTATATATGTAGTTGACATTTTAAATTTGAAGGTTCAATTCCATGAAAGGTGAGATGAGATCCATGAAATGTTGTTACATTTATATAAATTATCATATACATACATATATACAAACTGATAACCTCCTTTTTTTGAAGACAGGTAAAAAAATCGGTTAAGTGCGAGTCGGAGTTCCAATTGTAGAAGTGGAAGTGGAGTTAGTCCACGGGAAGTACCTAATAGGTTTTGATTACGCGGTGAATTTCATACGAAATGCATCAAAATCGATGCACAAATGCTCGAATTTTTCTTTTTCTCGAATGATACCTATACGAGATCTGGAGATAAATGGTCTTGACATATGGATGAATAGACAAGAAAGTGATCCTATAAGGGTTCCAATTTTTATCTTTTGCGGTACGGAACCCTAAAAACTTAAATTTCATATACAATTTTATTGATCTTAATTATTTTCTTTGAGTTTACGCTTCATAAATCCTCATAAATCTACCATTTATCAATCTATTTACAAAGTATAAGCATAATTAAAAGAAAATCGCTATGAAATCAAGCGTTAACTATATTTTTTGCAAAGCAATGAAATGTATATCTATATATACCTGTATAAACTCTTCTATTACGTAATGATTGACAGACAACACATACAGAACTATTGAACTTAGAAAGTTAAAATTTGTCATTAGAGAGTGTAGGAGTAGCACTAAGATAGGTTTTCTCGTTTTTTTTTATTAAAACGAAAAAAAACAAGATTTTCCATTGTTTTCAACGTCTGCACAAGCAAAGTAGCAGGCGGTGACTAGTACCTACATTATACCAATATTATAAATGTGAATGTAAGTTTGTTTGTTCCGCTTCTACGGTAAAACTACGTTTTGGATACATTCTTAGAGGTAATAGAAAAGACATGGGATTTTTTTTTAAAATACTTTTTAACTTTTTAATGTAAAATATATTATCTCTTGATTTTATAAAAATAGGTTTAAGCGAACGACACTACGTTTGAGTCTCTAGTATGTAAACATTTTGCAAATGCTTTTGTAGAGCGTAAATGAACACTAAGAAGAGAAATAAATTAATAGATGTTTAATTTCAATAACCTGATATTATTATATTATAAAAAAATACCTTCTCTTGGGGAGTGTAGGGGAGCGTAAAGAACTGATTTCTGGAAATTCTTGCATTCTGGAAATTTCGTATGAGACCGAAAAATGAGATTTTATATTAAATTACACGAAAGCGAAGACGCGGGCGGTCACTAGTGGATATGTATTTTGTCGTAAACCTATTCTTTCTGTTCTTTGTAGGTATTTAGTGACGGTAAAGCAGTTAACAAGCGATTAATTAAAATAATGATGGCTATTACGACTTTGTTAGGCCTTTTTATAGCTTACTGTATTATCTGTTGTCGATGGTTATAAATTTGATTTCATTCCAATATAAAATAAAGTTTAATATAGTTAAGATCATTAAACTTTAAACCTAAGTAACATATACATTTTTGAGTCCATATGTACCGTATTAATTTCTTATATTAGTGTAAAAAAATTGTAAAAGGGAAACGGTACTTTTTTTATAGTTATAGTAAATACAATTGTTCATATTTTTTTGTCTAGATAAATTGGGACAAGTCGACCTAGTGGCAATAGTCCCCGCTCTGTACTTTTCGTCCGATATTACGTGTAAGTGATGAGTCCAAAATAATGTCTTGCCAGAGCGCAAAAATTTTTACAAATTGAATTGATATAATAACGGGTTAATTATTCCCCTGAGTGCAGATCGGATCCACAACCATTAACAGTCTAACCTTCTCCCACTGAGCCACGATAGACACAAAACATACATACGTATCTTAAATAACAATATCAGAATTCGGCAGAAAGGTAACGGAAGTGTCTCATAAAGAGAGTAACATTAAGTTCCCAGGTTCCCTCTACCCTACTATGTGCTGGATACATGTGCATGAAGCAAAAAAAAAACGCAAAAATTTAAAAAGTAATCTCCAAATTTAATAGTTATTCATACAAAGTAATGTAACATTTAACCTAAGTAGCATATAAAAGTGTGCATTTACCATACAAACAAGCCATCGATCGCCATACCATATTTGGTATAACCGGTGTTCTAGCACATGCTACAGGTGGTCTAAACTAACGGCTAAGTTAAGAGTTAGTTGTTTTTCACATAGAAAATATATTATACTAGAAATAATATAAATTTTTAAATTGTCTTTTTGTATATGAATATTTTTTTATATTATGATCTGAGAGTAAGTATAGAGTTTAGTAATTAAAATTTATGACCCATTTGCAAATTTTTTTATTATTTAGTCGTCTTTTTATTTGAATATTTTGTAAAAACATGCTTTTTTAATAAGTTCCTTGATTTTCACTATTTAATTACACATTTTAAATTAATCTATTTTAACCCATTTCACAAAGTGTTCGAAACGTCGGGATTCAAAAAATGTATAATCCCAAATATATACCCAAATTATATGGTTAAAATAGGTTCATTTATTTATTTTTTTGTATTCCGAAAACAGCAGCTTAGTCAGAGAGAGCCTTCAGACACTCCGTTCCCCACTTTGCACCCAATCGAGACATTTTGTTTGACCGCACCCCGTGCATTGTCTTGTTCCCAGTGCAAGAAAATGAAAATAACTCATTTCTCAGAATCAGGAAGAGAACCCATAACCGTCGTGCATATAGTCAGGCGCTGTGCCAGGGGATACGGCGTATTTGTAAGAATAAGTATAACTTATTCTAGACAAAAATTGATGGACGTACAAACTTGTTCTGTTTGATGATTCAATAACGTTTTACTCTTAAGGTCTTTTAACTCAATATAACTCAAGGTCGACCAGATTTTGTGTTGTAAAATATATTTGTCATTTGAATATTTTTTTATTTATTTCCATAAAAATATATTTTTTAAATTTGTGTTTTTTTTTTGTAATATAAACTTTATTAAAAGATTGTTACTTAGATATGTTCTTTTTTGACATAAACTAGTCAGGTAACTACTAAATAATCTAATCTAACCAGCGCTATGTTCGTTTATTAGATTTTTTTTTATTAAGCTTAATTAAGTATATCTTAACAAAACTTTGCGTTGATTTGAGTACAAAATAAGTAATAATTTAAGGTCTCTAGGCAATTATTTGCACTATTAATTATTATTTATAAGTTACAAATTTTTTAAAATTGCCTTTAAGGCCGGTCGTGGCGCAGAGGTGACAAAGTGTAACTGTAAAATCGACTGGTTGTGGTTGTTCGATCCCCACTCGAGGAAGTGAAATATTTATTTACATTTATATTTTCATTTCTTCGCTCTGGTGTCGAGGCAAAGCGCGGCGTTGAATTGCGCCACTCAGCACGCAATGCCTCCAGAATTCGGCGAAAAGTGGGGAACGAAGTGTCCTAACACTAGATTCCTTCTGTCTACTCTGTTGTATGCGGGACATAGCGTGAAGCTGATGATTTATTTTTAAAACTGCTTTTTGACATTTACATACTTAGTTGTTGTTTTCTCAATACATTCAAATTTATTATATGCATTTTATATACATCTATATATAATTTATTTTTATTTGCTGCTCTGGTAGACTAATCGCCGTGTTAAGTTCCGCCACTCAGTATGCAATTTCTCGAAAAATTGTTAGAAAGGAGAAATAAGATCGGAGTATCTTGACACTATGTACCTTCGACCTACCGTGCTATACGAGAAAAAATGTGAAGCCTACCTACTAAGAATATTTTTTTTACCGAATCAAACCCACTACCCGTCCATATAATTCCACAAACAGTCCAAGAGTCCCCATCTTTATAGTCAAGATTAGATAGCTAACAATTAATTTACAGTCTCGTGAATCACAGTGATAGTGGGATTATTCTAATAGCTATTATTTCTGCTTTTACTGGAAACTTAGCCTTAGATGAGTAATTATTTTCTGTGTAGCACTTACTTAATGGATCTCAAGGTATTGTTTTTAAATGAATACTAAATGTAAATGTGTCTATGTTTAGGACAAGTTCTATGTACAATAAATAAAAAGGATAAAGTTTGTTTTTTTTATAAAAATAAAAATCTTTTCAGAGGAAACCTATTGTTAAGACACTCCGTTGTCCATTTTTCTTTGAACTTTTAAGACATTGTGTTTTTCTACTAGAAAGGAGAAATGAAAATAATTCCCTCCTTCAAATGAGAGATCAAATCCACAACCGTCGCGGGTACAGTATAACGTTTTTCTACTGCGACACGAAGGCTTCAATGCATGTTTTTACATATGTAAATAAATTTATAATATAAATACGTATGTAGGTAATACAACATTCTAAAATACGCTATAAAACGGCAAATTAACAATAAAGTTTAATGTTAGCAACTGAGGTGGATTAGTTACAACTCTAAATACTTAAGTTGTGTTTAAGACAATGAAATAAAGGAAACACTACTAGGTAATTGTAATTGGAATTGAAATACGATTTAATTTTCACAGGTTCGATTTTGTGTTTTCAGATATAGCACAAGGGAGATTTTTTTATCAGCTTCACGCTGTTGCACATTGGTACCCCTGTACCACGACTGGCCTTGCCTTGTCGACAAGAAGCTTTTCATTTATTATATATTGATTTATCGAAATTAAAAGAGAGAAACGAGGCCATCTCGAATGCAGCGGCACAGCGTGTGATTGTAAACGCGACGGCTGTGGGTTCGATTATTCTCGTTCTGGTGAAATGACAAAGGGCGTTGACTTCCGTTTTACGATTGGAAATGGAATCGATTGTGCTGATGCGCTATAACGCTCTCAAGATCTAAAATATAAAATAGATAGATAGATTCTGATTCTAGAGCATTGAGACAGTGTCTATACCTAATGGATGCAGGTTCTACTCACCTCATTCTGTACAGAGTCAACACAAATGGAGAGTGAAGTGCTTTAATACATACCTAGTCCTACGTACGTACCCTGCGGGATTAAGCGTGAAGCTAAAAAAAATATCAATTACAATTATTTAACTTGTTTAGCTCATGAATTTTAAATTATAATCATATCCTTAAGTGACTTATTTTTTTTTCTATTGGATTTTCTTTTCAAGTCCAGATTTTCTTACACTATAAGAAAATCTAGATCTAGACCTAGAAACACACTCGCACAACAATATGCAAACACATACAGGTCCACACACTGGTGTCTACGTGCATACATCCACATCCACGCGTGGTGTTCACCAGCACGGAAGGCTGATTGGGCAATTACCCCGCACGGTGATGTGATCATAGCGTGCGCCGGTGTGCATACGTTTTTTATCACTTCAAACGAATGCGAGCTGTGCCTTAGATGGATCTGAAAGGGCGTGGGCTTGGTCCTGAGCCTATTTATTTAATGTGAGGTGGTATAGCGTTGGAGAGGAAGCGCGACGGTTGTGGGTTTGATTCGCAATCGGAGAGTGCCTATTATCCTTATTATCACGCAATGTCTCGAAAATTAGGCGGAAAGTGGCAACGGAGTGTATTAACACTGGCTTCTCTCTGCCTGCCATGTACAGGATTGGGTATGATACAGCGGAATCCAAAAAAAAAAATATGTATGTGAGTAGTGGTTAATATAGAAATAGTTAAGCAAATTGGGTCTTTCCTTTACATCCGAAATCAAGATCATAACCAATATGAAAGAAAGAAATGAATGAAACCACGTCTAGAATATTTTATAAAACAACAGTGTGAGTATATTAAGGTTTTCAATAATTTTTTAGAACATCTCCTAATAATTGAATAGTTTTTCTATTATTACTTATTTCTAAACTTTATCGTAACTAGAATAAAGTGAAATAAACTATTAGACAAGCCTTAAAGAATTTAATCTTTTTGGATCCAAGTCTGTCTTGTCCTTTGAGCAATACTATAGTAGAATTTGAATACTATTATATAACCTAACGCTTTAATAAATAATTAAATACACGTGTATCGTATAGATATTTCCATATATCAGAGTGGGGAGAAGGAACATAGTGTTAAGACACTCATACTTTCTGGCCAATTTTCGCTACATTTTGCGTTGAGACGCGAAATTCGACATGGAAACTAAAATATCTAGCTGTCTTCTAAAAAATATAACACACTTATCAAATGGTGGTCATATAATTAGCCTTACTAATGTCTTACTTATGTGTTCTGTACATCTAAAATCCATGGCATTAGAGCCATGGTGTAACCTGAGTTATGGCTGCGTTATGAGGATCTTAGGTGCGACTGGACGGTCTGTCCATGTTTATAGTACCATAAATACGGAGTGCTCGTTACCGACTGAAGCATTAATGAGAGTACTGTTTGTTCTCGATTCGATTAGAAATAGTTTTTTTAGGTAGTGTAGTAAGAAATGGACTATAGATACACCTTTTCCGTGTATTAGGGTAGGTAGAGAGGCACTCCGTTTAAAACCGAATTTGAGGTACCAACACCGTGCTTTGTTTGGCCAGAACGGAAAAATTAAAGTAAATCATTGCCCAGAATGGAGACATTAAAGATTGCTTTCGTAAAAAACTGATTTCAATTTAATTAAGAATTTAATTAACTGTACAAATGAATATTTAATCAATTCTCAAATTTGTTTCGAATCGCAGTAATTTTACCTAGACAACAAACAAGAGATCCTGGGAACCTAGTGTCAAGACACTCCGTTCCCATTAAGAAAGTGTCTGTCCGTTCCCCACTTTCTGCATCCGCGTGGCATTGAGAGTTGAGTGACGGAATTAAGTTCCGCCCAAATTTTTGTATTTGAATATGATATTTAATGTAGTGTGCTAATTTATATACTACACTTTCTATACAAAAGACTGTTGTTCGTGTTATTATAGTACCTACTACTAAAGAAGTGGTCTGGACGAATGCTCTAAAAATTTTACCACCCATTCCTCTAGACCACTACGAAAATTCAATTTATTTTGAGATAAAACGTCTTTGAGAATAGCGGGAATGTTATTTTATGCGATTTTGTTAAATTCCAATATCTGAAATTCAGAAATCATAGAAATTTTACTCACAACTCACACTTTTTCGGCATAGCAGACTAGTCAACCTTATTTCGCCAAACGGAAATCGAACTCACAATCTACACGCCTACCAAATTCTAGCGTTCTACGCCGCGTAGTTTCTTTTGGCTGTGCGTTGTCCGTCAGTAACAAAAGATTTTTATATATAGGAATAGATAAGTATTAAAGAAATGAAGGCCGTTCGACGGCTGCAAGCCCAGGTTCGATTTTCGTAGGGGACGCTCTTGCTGCCATCGGTGTCCTCCAAAGAAGACAAGTAGTGCTTGCACTTTCTCAGAGACAAAGTACCCTCTGCCCTAACTAACCGGCGTCGCTTTTTAGGCCAGTAGGGCTAACAGCATTAACCTCATATTCGGAAAAAAAGGGTTAAGCAATTTTGATAATATAAATTTCCACAACTATTTCAACCAATATTTGGAACAGTAGAGTAGAACTGTGATCTAATTATTTTTTAATTATTAGATTAATATGGACAAAAAACTTTTTTAACAGAGAAATTAAAAAAAGTACTAATAAAGCTTTTTTTATTAATTATGCCATTAATCTATATATATAAAAGGACATGTACCTGACTGACTGAGGTAAGACGCACGCACAGACAGCCGTAACCGCTGTGCGTAGAAATGTGAAATTTGGACAGATGTTTATTTTCATAATCTGGACATCCACTAAGAAGGGATTATGAAAAATTTTAACCCTAGAGGGATGAAATAGGGGTTGAAAGTTTATATGGAAAAAAAAAATATTTTTATAAAATTAGAAATTCAGACTCTTAAAAATATTTCAATGAACACGTGTTTCATGATATATTAGAATTCACCCCCTAAGGGTGCAAATAAAAGGTTGAAAGTTTATATGGAAAAATCTTTACATCGTCGATTTTTATAAAAAATTAAATTCATACTGTTAAAAATATTTTATTGAACACGTGTTTCGTGGTTTTTTTTTAAATTCACCCCAAAGGGTGCAAATAAGAGGGCGAAGCTGCGTGCGCCCACTAGTATTAGATATAGCTACCTAATTACCTTTTAATTTTGCATGGATATTTAATACTTTTAACCTTTACAAGATATTTAACCTTTACATGTTATTTAAAGATGTGGTAAACGGGACACTGACTAACTAACGGAACTTAACACTTGGTTCCCTCTACCCACTCTGCTATATGCGGGATACAGCGTGAAACTAAAAAAAAGATATTTAAATAACGTGCACTTTTGTAGTAAACTTTCAACCTGTTACACATATTAAGTTGTAACCTTTTATTATCAAAGTGGGATGATAGATTGTACCTAATAGGCACAACCGTTTACTAGGATTTACATTTTTTTAAGATTTTACACATCCCGTACAGAAGGGTACAGAAAATCTACTGTTGAGTTTTTTGTTCTCCGTTTTTAACGCCGTTCTTGTTTACGATTTAAATATAGTCGTTTATATATTTTTATTTTCCCGCTCATGTTAAAGCGTTAAGTTTTGCCACTTGGCTCGTAAAATCTCAAAAATTGGTCATAAAGTGCTGAAGGAGTGTTTTAACATTAGGTTCCTTCTACCTAGCTTACTATGCGGTAAAAAGCGTAAAGCTTTTCTGACTGAGAATCTAACTGAGCAAACCCACATTATTCGATCTTTCACATCGACATTGTTCCGGTGTGCCACGATGGACTTTTTTCCTAACGCATTTTCCTCATTGCACAAGATGGGCAATGATTCTAGAACTAAGACACTCTGTTTTAATCTAAATATGAAAGTTTAAAAATCTGAGGCTATCAATGTGTACAAGCCTGGGATAGTAAACACAACGGTTGTGGGTTCGATTCTTAATTGGGGGAATAATTATTTAATATTTTCATTTAATCGCACTCGTAACGGTATAAAGTGCGGCGTTGAGTTCCACCACACAGCACGCAATACATTGAGAAAGTGGAAAACGATAGTGTTTTAATGGGGAACGTAGTGTCTTAACACTAGGTTCCCCCGTTCCCACGTTTCGTCTACCTACCATGCCAGGTAGGCTCCATAAAGCCAGATGCAATAGATATTAAAGGATTTCAATAATACTATTTCCTATTATAGGCAAAGATGAATATAATATGTAATATTAAAAAGTAAATGAGAAATGGGACGCGCGTGAAGCTTGTATTAATTTAAACGTAGCTCCGGGATCAATGATGTTGGTCCCCTAGATGCGTTTGTATAAAATAAAAAAAGTAAAGTAAAATAGTCAATAATTAATACTTAAACTGTAATAATACAGTTTAAGTATTAATTACTTAAACTGTAATAATACAGTTTAAGTATTAATACTTAATTTATACATAATATTAATATTAGTGATAGTATAATAGACGGCCTTATCGCTAAGAGAGAGAGAGAGAGAGAGAGAATAGCGATATCTTTCAGGCAACCTTTTGGCAGAGAAATAAAAAGAATGGATGTATAGATTAGATATCTAGTTATACATTCATATATTGATAAATACATACATAAGTATTTTTTAACATATATTTACAAAATCTTTACATATCTCAATTGTATTTTAAGTGTTATTTTGATATATAAACAATATTACTGTAAAGTTTCATCTAAATCCATTTCGTAATATTTGTGTGAAAGTGAAACAAATTTTCTCATTTATAATATTAGTAGGATGAACTTCGTTTATCGTTCTTAATTTTTTTACAGGCCAACCATGTTTTGAGGCTAGTCTTGGGACAGAGGACAAGAGTACGATCGTAATCGACGGTAAGGTTGTGGGTTCGATTCCTACATGGGGAAATGAGATATTTAACATTTTCATTTTCGTTCGTCGCTCTGGTAAGAAGGCACAGCGCGGGATTGTGTCCGCCACTTACCACGCAATGCCTCTAGAAGTCCATGGGGGACCGAAGTGTATTTATGTGACCGTAGTTTCTTAACACTATATTGTGCAAAATAAAAAATGTGCTGTAGAACCTTCTTACAGTGTAGTTTTACAAATTTCGCGAAACAAAATTAATCCAAAACGAAGGACAGGAAACCAAATTAAAAATTTATAACTTCAAAAAAAAATATTTTTAAATGTAACTTCCTTATAATATGTATGTACCAGAACTGCCAAAACCATTAACATTTACAATCGAATCGTTTATTGTGTTGTGACGTAAGTTTATAATGTGAACTTTTGTATTTCTTAAATATCAAAGTAAATATTTATTTTTCATTTACTTTTGTTACCAAAACTCGGTGTTTTTTTCCTTTTACTAAATTAATTTTGCAAGGTTATTTTACGGTTTTAAATTTTTAAAATAGTGAGAAGTTGATTTTAACTGTAAAGTAGATATATATGTTTTTTTATTATAAAAAAGTGGATCTGAAAATAATTTAAAAATACTAAACTGACTGACTAACAATATTATATTACTTTCAAGAAATACGTACAAATACCAGTAGATATTTCAAAAACTAATGCATCGTATTCGATGTACCTAAGACCATGTCTAAGACTAAGTACGATATATTAGATCTTTATATAAATCAAAAAGAATTACTTCGAAATGATGTGCAGTTTTCTACTGATTTTACTAATTCCTTTACAAAACGATCTTACTTCCAGACCACTCGCGGCTTCGCCCGCATACCCATCTATAATTCTTTTATTATGCTGCATTTGCCATTGATTATATAATTTTTACATTTAATCGTTTTTCTATAATTCTGAAAGAGTGCAAACACTACGTGGCTGCTTATGAGGATGTCATTGGCAGCAAGGGCGCCTCCGCGGATCTCGAGCCTAAGCTTGCGGCCGTAAAAAGACCGTTGAATTATTTTAATTTTACATTTTCTCAAAAAAAACAAAGTTTATCTTCATAAAATTTCCTTGATAATGTAATAACTTTCACTATATACGCTTCAATATCTTCGTTAAATAAAAAACGGTGTAATATCACCTTGAATTTTTTTATTATGTTTTGTCCAAAATGCCTTATTGTGACTTATTTATAAAAGATATATATACGGTGTCGCAGACTGTCGCATTATTTAAGAACTAATGAAATTTAATGTTTTTGTAGTATAATGTACTTTTATATATTCAACTATTTCTGCAGCGCACGTGGTTAAAGTAATACGATCCTAGTTATTTCGCTATTTAAGGCTAATTAAGAATTAAACCTTAATATTATAGAGCATGAAGGACTCCTAAGGAATGTAGCTTTCATACAAAACAAAAAAAGTAAATCCGACCAGCAGTTCCAGAGTTCTTAGCGTTTGAACAAACAAACAAACTCTTTCGCTTTATTATATTAGTATAGATTAAATTGAGCACACGCACTTGGAAGCCTAGTTATATTTTCATACTCTAAATACCACATGTGTACATAGGAACAAAAAAGGACGCCATCAAATATTGATATGTAACTACATGGCGAGATGGCGTCCTTTTTTTGAAGTCAGTTAAAATTAATCATTTTATTATTTGTTTCTATTTTCTTCATATAAAAAGTAAAATAATTAAAACAACATTTTATTAATAAGGCCATTGATTATATGAGGCCGTCGTGACCAAGTGGTCCAGCGTCTGTAAATGTGACAATTATGGGTTTGATTCTTACTTTTTATTTATGAGGCTAGTCGTGGCGCAGCAGCACGAAGTGTGACTGTAAAATCGACTGGTTGTGGGTTCGATGCCCACTCGAGGAGATGAAATATTTACTTAAATTTATATTTCCATTTCTTAGCTCTGGTGTCGAGGTTAAGCGCGGCGTTGAGTTCTGCTACTCTAACTAACACTAGGTTCCCTCTGCCTACCCTGCTGTGTGCGAGATAAAGCGTGAAGCTGATTTATTTATTTTATTTATTGTTCTTCTGATAAGACAGGGAGTGGCATTGTGTTCCACCAATCTCTAAAATTGGGCGGAAAATTTGGAATGGAGTATCTTAACAGATAGAATGTGAAGCTTTAAACAATAAAATGAAAAAAATAAGACCTATCCAGATATTACGGATCCCAGTGTGTATATCGTTTGAAAACTATAGTTTTGCTACTATTTAGCTGGACATTATCGGCGCGTCGGAACTCGCGCGTCGTCGGACAACTTCGTGTATTTCCGTCGAACGCTAATAAAGGGCTGTTATTTTTGATACGATTCTATAGAGTATTCTAATATTATATACTACATATACATAAATATTATGAATGTTGTCCACTTTGGTATTTTTATGCTTTTTTGTTTGTCTGTCTGTTTTGTTTATGAGATTTGGTGATTCTCCACTGCCTTTCTAAGCAGGGAGTTTATATTTAGGGTAAGCTTGTGGCTTTTCTAGTGCAAATTAAATTTAAGTAAGAATTATTTTTAGTTCAGTATTGTTTTTTAGCTTTACGCTGTATCCCGCATTTAATAAGGTAGTAAGGCAGAGGAAACCTGTTAAGTTAAGACGCTGTTTCCCATATTTCGAGACTGCATGTTGAGAGGCGGAAGTCAACGCCGCGCTTTATTAAAGTTAGTGGTCTAGTGAGAGATTATGTATGATATATTGCTTGTATATGAATACAAACTAAATAACAAGTAGTCAAAATTTACGAGACTGTTTGTGATGTTTGTAGGTAAAAAAAAATAAACAGTGTTTTTAATGTTAGTAAATGGATAAAAAAATAGAAAACATAATATTTTTAAAAATACATTAAAGAAAGGAAAAAGAAACGTAAACAAGTTTATGCGTTTTTTATTTCAAAAATAGGTTTATAGGTAACCTAGAGTCACGTAGGCGTTAAACACATTCCTACCAAATTGCCCTAAATCCGTTTTGATCGACCTAAATTAGGTGTCTGTCTTACTTAAGTCTAGATTTCTAGGTAGGATGATATCTCGTTTGGTTATTAGGGCAGGGCTGCTCAATGTGTGGCCCGCGGGCGCTTACAGCCTGCACTTTATAAAATTGGCAGTTCTGTTTTCTAAAAATCTTTTACTAGTAGCAAGTAGATGTTAAAGTAAATTTGAATTATTTTTAGTGCTTTCAATGATATGGTATACAAGAATTACGCACACCACCGATCCGGCATCATCGACTTTGCTGAGGCCAACGATACAGAGAACCACTGGTGGCACTGTCATGTTACGTTAAAATGATGTCAAAAAGAATGACTGGAGATGAAAAGATGACTGGAAATTTTAAACACAATATACTGAACTTTTTTCTTTTTTAGCTTCATACTAAATCCTGCATACATAAAGCAAGGTAAGCAGTAGGAACCTAGTGTTGATACACTGCGTTTTACACGCATCGCTCAATTTTTGAGACAAAGCGTATCGAGTGTTGAAACTACACGCCGCGCTTTGTTCTGTTACAAAAGCGAGAAGATGAAAATATAATATAAATATATTCTCCAATTGAGAATCGAACCCACGACCGTTGATTTACTGTCAGACAATGCTCCTGTTTGAAATGCTCAAAATATCGTTGTGGGAATTACATGCTTACACATATTAAACACATACCAATATTATGGAATAACGAAAACTAAAAAATCCACTTTAAAAACAACAAAAATGTTTTCCTATTTTAGTATATCAATTAATACCGAAACACGAGGCATTCTGTGGAATCGCTCGAAATTGCTTAATAAGCTTAAAAGCATCTATTTGGCGCAAGTGTTAAGCTGTTAGTGCTTGTGATCGATTGCGTTAGAAGGAGGGTTAAATTTTTCGGGCTTATGTATGATTGCCTAGGTTTTTGGCACACCCTACAGTCCGTTTTTTTTAAATAATAAGCGTTAAATTTTGAGAGAATTTGATTATGCAGTAGTGTTTTTTTTTATCTTATAATAGTTCTTTAGCGTTAAGCTTTATTCCTAGCGGGTTGGGCCGAGAGTACGGAGGGACAAATTCTTTATAGCGGATTCGGTCAGCTAAACTGACTTTGCATATCCTACGAAGAGATCGCATCTCCAGATTCCACTTCATTTCCATTGTAAGGCTAAAATGTCCAGCTATGCTGACGTTTCTCTATCTCATTAATGAAGCTCAGGCACCATTAACTCTGTTACCATTGTCTCTGTTATTTCGACTTTTCTTCATTTCTTTCACTAATACCTTTATACTACTCATTCACTATAGTTACAATATCTATTAGTTTTATTGTCATTATAGGATATTTTGGGGCAGTTGTAGTGTAACGACTAACGATACATTATCTGGTTGAAAACGCGACGACTTTGATTCCTATTATAGTAACATGGCAGAGCGCGGCGTTGAGTTCCACCAGTCAACAGGCATAGTTATTTCTGCCGTAGTGGACAAGTTAGAATTTATCTAAACGTTATTAGTGTATGATTAGAAAAAATTAAGTACATAATTTTTTAATGTATTTATCGCTCTATACTCATAATTTGCACCAAACATTGGCAAAAGCGTTGTACAAGATAACAATAGCGTGAGAACAAACGAAATTATACAAAAATATGTCATGACTGCGTTTTCTCATTATGTCGGGGGAAATGTAACATAGTAGTTAATATAACTACTTATATAATAATAGTAAAATATTTATTTGACATGATGTATAACGTTATAGGTATGTATCTTAAATACCTATACGTATTTTTTTATGTATATAGCACCGTTTTAGGTACCAAATTGGGAGGTAGAGAGAACCTAGTTTTGCCTTGTTACTGGAGCAAGAAAATGAAATTGATTCAACCCCCTTGAGTAGGAATCGATTCCACAATCCTCGCGTTTACAGAAAGACATTGTCCCACAACAAGCTACCTACATAGTTTCCCTAAAAACGCCAAAATAGGGGAACGAACTGATTATTACATAATATTTATTTATATATTTTTTATTATATTATATATATTTTTAATTATTTTCAGAACTACCACACTGGAGGGTGGTAGTTCTGAAAATGTTTGGTATATACTGAAATATACCTATATTAATTTTTATATAACTTATTCCTAAAATAATTCGAATCTGCACATTTCTAATTGAGCTCATCGTAGCTCAGTAGTTTCTTTCCGCCTACGTGGCTCCATACTATCTAAAGAAGCAGTGTAAACGCAGTAAAAAATTGACAGTGCATACAGAAATTTATAAGTAAAATAAAAACAGCTTCACTCTGTATCCCACAAACAGCAGGATAGGCAGAGGGAACCTAGTGTTAAGACAATCCGTTCCCAGCTTTCCACCGAATTCTGTAGGCATTGCGAGTTGAGAGGCGGAACTTGACGCCGCGCTTTTGCCTCAGTAGCAGAGCTAAAAAATGAAAATATAAATTTAAATAAATATTTTATTTCCTCGAGTGGGAATCGAACCCATACCAGTCGCGTTTACACTTTGCGCCCTCTGCGCCACGACTGAATTTTAAAAGTGACCAAGTTTAAACTACACTACGCTGCACAGTCAACAAATGCGACGCGTCGTTACGTGACACTGACGGAAAGCAATAATTAGTTTTAAAAATTGCCAGACGGACTCTACATACACATGTTTCTGTATATTAGAAGAGAGTAGGTAATTTTGTACTAATATTACATAATGTTTTTAAACTATTATTATTATTTTTTCCCAACATTCTAGTGTACGCAGAGGGAACCTAGTAATAGAGCTCCCCGCATTGCAATAAATGTAATTTGAACCTATAATAAACGCGTCTTGTGTGTGACACTACCCAAATAGACAAAAACGACGTGACATTGTATAATGTATAGTGGTGCATGTAACTGCAATAAAATTAAGACATATTTTTCTTGCTTTAATTTACTAGTAATGCCAATTACTAAAATAATACTGCAACTTTTTTTAATAATATATTGAGCTTAACAGAAAAAATACAATTAATAGTTTAAAAAATTAAAAGCATGCTTTTTTAAACAAGATGAATTTTCGATATGGTTAGATACTGGTAGGCATTCCAAGGTTCCATCAGCCATCTTCCAGTTCCATCAGACGAGCTCGATTTGCCAAGTTTCATAATGATACAACAATTAGAAGTGCGTGTTATTCATATTCTTAGAGTTTATTATATAGTTAGTTAGTTACAGCTTCACTTAATAAAGGCTTGTTAATAAATCACTACTCTTACCATATATTAAATAAATATTTTTTAAAGTTGTAAAATTAAAAAAATAGTAGATATTTCTTTTATCTTTGAACCTACCCACTAAAAAGTAAGAGTTTACGATTCGAACTATTGTTGTAAAGTATGGAGTTCGTATCTAACATCTCGTCCGCTTCGTTATGCGTTTTCTTTCAAAAGTTTTTACTATTATAAAATTTATAAAAAAAATGAAGATTGCATTACACAGAAGATAAACATTCATTGGAATTTCAAATCTTTCTAATAGGTAGTCCATTAGCATGACAATTTATGGTCCGAGTTTGTCTAGGGTAAGTTTATTCTATGAAAAGTATATTTTTAGGATTCCGTATCCCAAAAGGAAAAAAATAGACCCCCAGGTCACAATGTCGTCCGTCTGTCAAGACCGTTTGTCTCGATATCACGTTGAGGTATCTATCTGGAATTAATATCAAATATTCGAGAAAAAAATACTTTCTAACTATCAAATGCAAGCGTTTTTACTGCATTTTGTATGAAATTTCTATACGGTACTTCCAGTAGATCATGTGGAATTGTGAAATTTGGCATAAAGTGAGTATTTTTTTTTTATTTTATATAAAATGAGTATATACACCAGCAAACTTAAGGTTGTCAATTTTATTCGCAGCGTAAATAAAACCTATAGGGTTATATTCCGTAGACCTCCAATTATGAAAATCGACAAGAAATAAAAAGTGGCTCTACCAGCAGAGGAAAAAATCCGAAAAAAATAAATTTATATTTATTTAATTACAATTAATGGACGTCAAAAACCGAACGCTTGGGCCGATCGTGCCTCTCTATTGCTTGTCCTGCCCTCTCATTTGTACGCACGGGCCAGGCGGAACGTGACAATGAGTCTTGCTTTTTCGTGCGTGCAACCGGCGCTCATCGATTTATAAAACGTTATCACGTCAAAAATATATAACTTAATTCAACTGCAAAACATAACATACCCTCCGAAATTTTAAATTTATACGAATAAAACAAAAAATAACAATATAACGATATGTCGACCATTTAATAATTACACTACACCCATATCTCACACCTAATGTGAATATGAGTGAATAGCAAATATACATCCATCTCTCTTTAACTACCGAAATCTAACCAAATATTATAATTCTGAACACGATTCTATTCACTAAATGCTAATAACACTCACACAAAGACAAACACGTATATATGTGTGCGTTTTTACGTGTATATGTGTATACATATATTTGTTTGAATGTGTGCGTCTAATACATTTTGGCCACTCACACGCATTCACGATATTTGGAGACACCTGATTGGTTGTTTAGAAAAAATTAGGAAAATTAAAACATGGTCATGGTTGAATACCTTTAAGTAGTTTTTTTTGTTTATTGCTTATTGGTGTATAAATTAAATAACTGAAGCCATCTTGGCGCAGTGTTTCAACTTGCGGCTATAAATGCGATGATTGTGGGTTCGATTCTCACTCGGAGGGATGAATTAAATATTTTTATTTCTTTGCTCTGGTAACAAGAAATTGATAAATTCGGAGCAAAATGAGCAACTGAATGTTTTAACAGCAGAATGCCTTAAAGGCAGAAGAGGCCCCCCTCTGCTTATCCTGCTTTATAAAACGTTTTTCCGGGTTACAGCGTAAAGCTAAAATCAAGTATGTAAATTAAAATTAGGCAGGAGGACCGAGGAAGCTAATGTACAGAGACTTCGTACCCTTTTCGCTCTATTTTAGAGATATTGCGATTTGCGATAAGTGTGGCGAAACTTAACGCCGCGCTTTGTCTACCAGAGCAGGGAAATGAAAAATTTACGCTAAGTGAGGGTCGGATCCACAACCGTCGGGCTTACTCTCTCGATGTCCTTTAAAGTCTAACGAAGAAATTAAAATACTTATATTATTATAATGTTTAATGAATAAAGAGGTCAGTCGTGGCGCAGCGGCACAAGCGTTTAAAAGACGACGGATTGTGGGTTCGATACCCATTAGAGAAAATTAAATGTTTTATATAATATCTATGCTCTGGTGTCGAGGCAAAGCACGGCGTTGAGTTCCGCCACTCAACATGCAATGCCTCGAGAATTCGGATGAATGTGGAGAACGGAGGCTCCCTCTACCTACCTTGCTACATGCGGGATACACCGTGAATCTAAAAAAATATATATAGATATAATGTATGTAATTATTCTTCACAATAGTAAGCGAACTCCCAACCATGTTGTGATAGCGTTGGTATTATTATTAAAATTATCACCATCATCATCATCATAAATATTCTTTATTTTTTTTTCTTCAATACATTCTAAATAACACAATTTGTATTTGGATGTGTGCGTCTATTTCAAATTCGGCCACTCACGCGCAGCCCAATATTTGGAGGCCTCTCATTGGCTAGAATATGATTAGAAAAAATTAGAGGTAATTTTGGCAGTCGTCGGACAAGTACAAGTTTTTTCTTATATCTTTTGTAATAAAATTCTATTGGTTAATGTTTGAAGCGTTATATAGTTTCTTTTGTGACGCTGTTTGGATATTTAGTAGGGTGTGATGATGTGGCTTCAAATTTTAAAATGTAAAATATGTAAAGTCTTAATAAGATCTATGATTGTCGTGATTATTACAAATTTTAAATGAAACTCTTGAACTGGGTTAATCGCTGACATCCAATCCCATCCAAAAAATGCCTAATAATAAGAATGATCCGATTAAAGAGTTTTATTTAAAAAATAATAAATTTCATATAATATAGACATAATCAACATAATTTAAAGAATTTACTTAACTAAAAATAATTATTCATATCTAAATACAGAAAAACAGTGATTTTTTCCTTCGTCATATTTTTTAGGTATACCCCAGTATGTGTGCGTCTAATCCCCCTCGAAGTTTGAACTGCATTATTAGAGAATTGATTGATTTAAAGAGTCTTTTATATCAACCTATTTTTTCTAACATTTATTATTAGCGAAGCTAGTCATGATCATTTATCTCGAGATCACGTGAAGCTATCAAGCTGACATTAATATTTAAATATTTAAATCTTTCTTGAAGAAATGAAAAAAATTAAGTCAACGCAATCAAGATATATAAGCATTTATGCGTCGATTTTGCTGTATTTTGTATGAAATTTGTCGCGTAATCAAAATCCCGTAGGTCTACGGGACCTTATAGATTTAGTGATTTATGAAATTTGGTACAAAGTGATAATTTACAATACAAATAAAAGAAAATTTAAAAAAAACAATGTTATACTTGTAGCTTTATAAAATTTATAAATATTCATTTTATACCATGCATATGCCCGCAAACTTAAATAAGTTGCATAAGTAGCACTCAATTTATATAAGTTGCAATTTATATAAATTGCCCTTTGACCTAAAATCCTGAAATTGGTACGGAACCTCGGTGGGCGACTTGGTCCGATTCACACTTAACCGGTTTTATTTTATTTTGAGGTATGAAACCCTAAAAAATAAGAAAAATAAGATTACGCAACAAATTATACGAGTACTCTATAGCAACATAGACGTCGCCATCTTATTTATAAGTACATATGTGTGCGTCTAATGCCCCTCGAAATTTGAACTGCGTTAGATGATTGGTTGACGAAGTCTTTTATGAAAACCGGTTATTTTTTGTATTATTTATAGTTCTTATGCAGCTTATTGTACTATACTGTATATATTAATACCCTCAGAAATTATTTTAAATTACTGTAAAGCTGATAATGATGATATTTCTAGGTTAATTTAAATCGTTAGATTTAAAATTAATTTTGTTCAACTAGCAAGATTAAACACCGTAACCTCAGAACTTAATTGAATTGGTACTTATATTATATTAAGAATCATTTTTTTTTCTATAGATACATATTTTGATTATTGAAAATTTTCAACTTTATCTAATTTTGTTTTCTAGTTGGTACCTAATTATACGCTTATTGTCTACTATCAAAATGGTGAAACTTAATAAATAAACATTTTTGTAAAACACACGTTTTATATCAGCTTCACGCTATATCCCGCACACAGCAGGGTAGGCAGGGAGAACCTAGAGTTAAGACAGTCCGTTCCGTATAGGAGGCATTTAAATTGAAATAAATATTTTATTTTCTCGAGTAAATATCGACCCTATCGAACCAGTCGCGTTGACTGTCAAACTTTGTGCCCCCGCGCCATAATTGACCAACTTAAAACTTTATAGATGTTTTTTAAATACACAGATTCCCTATTGCAAGAACGTCCTCAATTTCATACAACTAACCAACAATTTAAACTAAAATGCACTTTTAGGACACAAAAAAATACCATATAATTACATACAGAAGCTACCAGGCTTAATTAGCTGGATCCCAAGCCAGAACAATGAACAGACTAAAAATATAATCGAAGGGTCGTATTGTTAAAAAACCCAAAACACGTACACACATACATATAAACACAAAAAACACGCGTACATATACAAAACGACGCACACACACACCGACACCCCAATTCGAATTCCGAACGCGCACAGTGTTTCCGTAATGGCGGCGCGGTCGTTGACCCCAGTTTTGGAGGGCGAGTGACGTCACGCACTGACCTGCCGTAACGACCTTGATCGGATTCGGGGGTAGGTCATGTTTTTGGTTCGCCACTCGATTTCGGCGAAATTTTCGGTTGAATTTATGAATATTGAACTTTTTGTACGTAAGAAGTTACAGATTACAAAACTTTGGATAATTGATTTATAATTTTTTTTTTTATAAAATGTTTGTAAACGTTACATTTGGGTGTTCGATTCCCATACGGAGAATAAATTCTAATCATTATCATTTCTTAGGTCTAATAAAAAGACAAAGCGCAGCGTTAAGATCCGATAACTACATTAAATGGAAATTGGAGAGGAGAGTTTTAACACTAAATTCACTCTGCTCACGCCTCTGCTATGAGTAAAAAAAGCTTAAAGCTGTTTTCTTTATAAATAAACATAGACTTCATAGTTGTTGTGGTTCTCTGGACACGATGATCGTAAGTTCAAATATTTTTCGATTGTTGTATCCTAGGTAGGTGGTATGTGAAGAGGCTGTGAAACACGCAATATCTCAAAAATTTGGCGGTGCGTGGAGAACGATGTCACTAAGGCTGCATACCCTGCATTATACCTATACGCGGGATATAGCATAAAGCTATATAAAAAACTAAATAAATATTAAATTGCCTTCTATCATTACAGTTGCCATAGTTGTAAAATTAAATTCTTTAAGATTTTTTTGTCAAATTAGTCAAAGAGTCTTGTCTTACCATTGTGGTTACTAATTTGGGGATTACCCTTAACAATTCAGCTTATCATAGCCCGTATCGTATAATTTTAACAGGAAAATCTGCTTATTTTACTTACTGATAAGTAGGTAAATTTTTCGCTAAAAATATATATTTCTATTATTATCTAATGACAGCGTGCTAAAAAACTTATTTTTGTGAGTTTCGTTTAAGCGGACATAAATAAAATTATATTTATATAATATTTATTTATTTAAAAAAAAAATCGTGCATAACAATAAATCTGCGTCTTATGAGCATTCAATTTGAGAACTTTTTCGTTTTAAACTGTTAATCTTGTGGAGTTCCGGAGTTCAACGTCGCACTTTGTTTTGTTTTTTTTTTGGCTTCACGCTGTATTCCACACAGAACACGGTAGGCAAAGGGGACCCAGAAAAAAGTGTCGTATACTCAATTCCCATTAAGTACTCCGTTTCTCACTATCCATGGCATTCTTGAGGAATTGCGTGTTCAGTGACGGAACTCAACACCGCGTTTTGCCTGGTTACCAAAGAAAAGAAATGAAAATATTAAATATTTCATTCCGTCGAATGGGAATCGGACCCACAAGCGTTGCGTTTACAGTTAGGCTTGTAACCCTGCGCCACGACAGCCTCATGAAAATAAAATGAAATGAAAATAATTTTTTCTCCATATTGGAAATCTATTTGTATTGAAATTTAATGATAATATAATTTTAAGCTACCCTCTCTTCCTTAACAGTACTCGTATCAATCGAGATTCGAACTCGGTACTTCCAATAAGACTTAATGTTTGCCAGACAAAGTCAGTATTTACCACTAGTACAAAAAAATAATTTAAATAATTATTTTCGTGTTTGTTCGTCTCAGGGCCACCTGAAATCTTATCAGCGGTCATTGACACAATATATTTATTTTGTTACGCATATTTCGCATTATTTACCGTCCTGTTGAGTGTGAATACTTCATACACATCCATACATATACATGGAGGACTAAACTTCTTTTTTCTTCTTCTTTTTTTCTGGAAATTTAGTGTTAATTCTCTTCGTTCCCATTAAGACACTTCACATTTCGGTGTAGGGATTCTGTGTTGAGTGGCGGAGCTCAACGCTGTACGAACTGAACTTAAAACTATATTTTGTTAAAAATGGGTAAGGCATATAAGAATTGAGTGGCCCATCGTTCTTTCCTCTAAAATTATGATAGTTCAGAAATAATTAACACTTATTAAAAGTAATATTTGGAATTATGACTTCTGTGGGTATAATGAATGAAAAGATGGATATTTGTTATACTTTGACACAAAAACTACAAAACGACTTTAGATTAAATTTAAATATAGTTAATACATCAGATATATAAGACATATACTTAATTATACATATAATTTAAGTAAAGATTTTATATAATTTGCCTACAATACACAATAAGAACACCTAAATGGGCGAAACCGTGTGTGGGTAGCTAGTAGTGAAATTTTTTGTTAATAGCTTCACACATTTTCCCGTATATAGCGGGCAGGAAGAACTTAGTGTTGAGACACTCCATTTCACTTTCCATTCGATTTTTGAGACATTACATGTTGAGTGGCGGAAGTCAACGCCACGATCTTTATTGACAAAGTGGGAAAAGGAATAATTATTTTCGCAGAGTGAATATCGAACCTCCTACCATCGTAATTACGAGCAGAAGTTGTTACTTGTCATCAATGTAAGTAGTAAGTGACTTTGTGTTTGATAATTCATATATTAACTAATTTTATATGAAAAAAAGTGCAACTTTTTGTCTGTTGAGTTTCTGTCTGTTATTTACCAAGCCCATATTTGTTCCACGGATATGTTATATTAAGATTATTTTCATTTATGTTGTACAAGGTTGTCTAGGCTAAACTACACAAAACTTTAGGGGTCCTGGGAACCTAGTGTTAAGACAATACGGTTCTATTAATACACATCCGTTCCCTACATATTGAGAGGAGGAGCTCAACGCCGCGCTTTACCTCGTCACCAGAGCGACGAAAAGAAAATATTAAATATTCCATCTTCTCGAATGGGCATCATATCCACAACCTGTCACGCCTACAGGTCTCACCAAGCTTATTGTATTCTATCTATAAAATACAATAAGTTTTGGCTACTACATATGTATATATACATATGTACATAAATATATTCCATTGTCACAAAATCGTATTTGCTTTTATTATCATTTTATTTACCAATCACGTCTCGACATCCTGTTTTTTTTGTTCTTATTGTACCTATGTGCATATCTTATATTTATATTAAAGGATACACTTATTTAAAAGACCATAAAAAAACATTGTATGGGTGTAATACTTTCATGTTACAGAGTAAGCGTGATGGTTGAGGGTTCGATTCCTAGTCGGGGAAATACATTAGTTTCATATACCCACTCTGATAGTACAAAAACGGGGTTGAGTTCCTTCACGTAATACGTAATCCAAAATTTGGGTGAACAGTGGGACAGAGAGTGTCCTGACAGTAAGTAAAGTTTGCGTGCTACGCGAGAAAAAGCGTGAATCTTTTAAAAAAATATCCAGTAAACGTAGAGCACTGTCGAATACTATAATCGTTTCTCATTTAAAGTAGTAAGACCGAGATAGAGTCAACAAATAATGAACAGACGTGCAACGACCCCACATTTTGATGAACCATCACATATTACATACATACTCTTGTAAGGATTTATACTGAACAAATTTAAACCCTATAACTTACGGCATAAGAAATAAAATCTATTACTTAGGTGTGTCAATAAAGTTCCTTGATTTGCCATTTGGTTGAAAAAAATGTAATTTAGGTGTGAATTTTAATAATCTTTTGTGCGTCACATGATTGATCGGTAGTATGGAGAAGATTTGTAAGAATTAGTTAGAGATTTTAAGCTTCATCAATATCATGTATCAAAAACGTATCATAAATCATAGCATCGAAAACAACGGTACTTACAAAGAACAAGGTTATCTCTGCTTACCCTGCTAAATTCATGAAATACGTGCCTTTTTATAGCATGGTAGGTAAAAAAGTGTTAAGACACTCCATTTTCCACCAAAGTGTGTGTAAAAACTTTTGCTATACAAACTTTAATCGTTCGAACATTGAACCTGCACTGTTTATTTCTAAATTTTCAAACCGATAACGTTATCGCTGCAATTTGTTTTATCTAAACCCGAACGTTGCACCGCTATGCTACATTGTGAATGTCAAAATACACTAACATTTATATAAATCTACTGACATACTTAGTTATGCTACTCAAAATATTAATAATCATAATTTTATACCAATTTTATATATTTAATATATAAAAGATTGAGGCTAAAAGTGGGAAACGGAGAGTCTTGACACTACTTTGCGTCTACCAACAGTATGTGGGATTTTTTTAGAGGTTAAATAAGATTATTGTAATAGAAAACTCAAGTCATGTGATGATCACAACCGCCCACGACCCCGCGTAGCACCAAAGGAGCTACAATTGTGTTGCCAGCCTTTAAGGTGGAAATAGAAGTTCTGATTGAAGGTACCCATATCGTATTGACCTGGAAACGCTGCCGTAGAAATTTAAAATGCTTATGTGTATATAGAAATAATTTAAAATTAAAAAAAAAAATCATTTATCAAATGAAACATGAATGTGTTTCACACAGAATTAAGTAACATGGGTGGATGTATGTTGGAAAGATTGTTGAGTTGAGAAGTAAATAATGTTTTTACTATATAGTACCTACCTACTTCTTAATACAACGTCGTTTAAAGTCAAAAGTCAAAGTCAAATAATTTTATTCAAAATCAGAAATTACATGCTTCATTTTTTGGACGTCAAATAATTTACCACCAGTTCACTAAAGTTGAGACCTGAGAAGAACCTGCGCAAGAAACTCAGCGGGACTGTTTTGTTTTAAGTTTAAAAAATAAGTATATTTATTTCTTAAACTTAACAGAATAAATAAGGTATGGTATAAATATGTATACCTTTTTTTACAATGTATGTGTTAAGTGATAAAACCTCTTCGTTTCCCAATTTTCACCAATTTTCGAGAGATTCGAGAGATTACATATTGAGTGGTGGAACTCAACGCCGCGATTAATCTTGTTAATAGAGCCAGGAAATATAGGTGAAGAACCCACGACCGTCGCACTTACAGCCAGACGGCCTGTTTCTTCCTTTTTTTTATTCATTTCTCAAAAAACAATATTTGATAATCAGTACGTCATACAGCCCTTTATATACTTTAATTTCTTTCTAATGTTTCTTATCTTATTTTATTAGTAAGTACCGAAACAAAGGACCACACAGAATTATACGACGATACTTTAAGCGACTTCCGATCTGATTTGCATTTAATGATTCAGATCAGACTGCCATTACTAAATTACACCCTGCCCCTGCTGGCTCTCCAAACCCGCATTAGTTACAAGCTTCCAAGGAAATTAGTATGTTTGATTATGTTTCATTGAGTACAAAATAAATAAAAAATAAAATGCTAAAATATTTAAAAATGTAGACACTCTTTTCTTCACATTCTGCGAAATTTTCCAGACCTTGCTTTATATCTTTTAATATTTTTAATTTTTTTGCGATAGACAGATATATATGCAGGTTCCGCGGAAATAAATTGGCTTACATTCGATTTTCACTTGAAGGAATGTTCAAATCTATATTAATGTTATAAAGTCAAAGATTATGCTTGGTTGAGCACGCTAATCTTAGGAACTATTGAAAAATATTTTATATGTATATTTGTCGAAAAAAGCTTTATATCATGCCACGACATTCTTCTTCTTTCTTAGTCTTCCTCGACATTCACCTAACACTCATCCTCAAAATCAGAAGAACAGAGTATTAAAGCACTAAGCCCATTTTCTTTTCACCATAATAAGATAAACTAATTGATGAATAAAAAACTAAAAACAAATAAATAAATCCAAAACATAAAAATAACTAACTAAACAATAGAAACATGATCCCTGAACTCAGGCTAAGTTCAGTCAGTCTATCATTGATCTGGTCAGTGAACTTTTTTCCCTGTTTCATATATTTACATATACATATAAAATATATATAGTATACACCTTTATTTATAGCTAATGATAAAAAAAAGCTTCACGCTGTATCCCGCATATACCAGGGAATGCAGAAGGAACTTAGTATTAATTCACCGAATAATCAAGTCATAGCGTGTTGAATGGCGGGACACAACGCTGCGCTTTACCTCATTAGCAGAACGAGGAAATGAAAATATTAAATATTTCATTCTCCGAACGAAGATGGCACCCGCAACCGCACACTCGTGCCACTGCGCCAAGACGACCTTAACCGTAATATATATAAGTAAATACGTGTATATAGCTTAATATATATTATTAGAAATAATTAATGTGATAACGCATTTCGTATACCATTGGAGTGGTCAGTGCCTTTTGTGATAAGTACATTATAAGTAACCATTGGTTAAATGCTTAATTGTAATTTTATTTATTTATTCTTTATATTACTGTATAAGGCCAGAGAATATATCTCCGCTCTTCGCTAATTCAGAAAGTGTTTGGTGGAGGCAAACACCAGCGCAGCTAAACGCCGTACTTTGCCTTATAATGCTAGAAAAGCGATAACAAATTAAATATAATCATTTCTCCTATTGAAATTAATCAACTATAACTTTATAATTGCATCATGGATATGTATAGTTCATTAAAAGAAAATATATTTAAAATACATTGAAATCTAGTTTTTTAATTTCAAAATATTTTTTTAAGGCTCGTTTCTTGTAAAGAAATATAATAAATAAATAGATCATGGGTTATCAAAGTAGGTTTTGGGCACGATGAGCATGTCCACAAATCTAAATGTAAGCCATTTGACGTCACACTTAGATTTTCATCTTCACAGTTTATTGATGTTGATGAGGCTAATGATATAACCTATACTTAGTGATACTGTAACCGTCGATCTTGGCTGTAAACATTTTACGAGAAATCAGAAATCATAAGTGAATATATACCCCTCGTACTTAGCCGATTTTTTTTGTCTGTGCCCACAATTTTTTTAAAGGCCTGGATCCACCTCTAATTACAGACAACAATAAATTGTAAGATATTTTTTTAGCATCTAGTCAATATCTTTTTTTATTTAGTGACTAAAATAATGGCACAGAGAACTAAATATTCTCTGTGACTAGACTAGACCTCTTTTGTAATTTCAAAGTAAGAATACACATATAAATTCCGGTATTTATAAAAAAATATAATTTTTTGTATATCTATATGTATATAGTTTTTACAAGTTTGTTTTGTTCTACAAACTCGAATCACTTTGAACTCGAAGCAAAGTGAGTACAGAACAAATGGTACCTAAATTTTGAAACATTAAATCTGCGGTTACGCATATTAAGGTCAGTAATTTCAACTTAAACACTACAATTAAATATCAAAACAAAATTGTAATATAACAATTGATGTCAATTTATTTGTGGTAAACAAAAAGCAAAGAATAGTACGTATATTGAAAAATAATAGTATAACGATGCCGTTGTGGCACAGTGGCTTAACGTGTGACTGTAAACGAAACGGTTTTGGATTCGATCACACTTGTGGAAATGGATTATTTATTTAATGTTTTCAATTCTTTGCTCTCGTATCAAATGATCGATTGAGTTCCAAAACTCAACATGCAATGTCTCAAAAGGTTGTCGAAAAGTAGGCAACGGAGTGTTTTAACACATTAACCCCTTTTCTTACTCTACATGATACAGCGTGAAACTAAAAAAAGTAAAACGAGAAGGTTATTTTAGGTTAAATTCCTGAGTGAAGCAGTTTTGAATATCTTTATTGTAAGCGAGGAATTATTATCTATATTATATGTCAATAATAATCTATACTCACATCTGTATTAATTTTATAAAGGAAAAGAGTTTGTTTGATTGACCGCGCCAATCTTAGAAACCACTGGTTCGAATTAGGAAAATTATTTTTGTATTGCATAGCCCATTTATCGAAGGTCATAGGCTATATCACGTTAAGCGTTTAGATGTAACCCATTGTACCTGTAAAAAATTAATGTAATATATATATGTATGTATTTCATCTAAAATACACTAAGTAATCTTTTCATATTTGATAACGAAACTAATATGTAAGTACTTTAATTAATTATTATACCAAATTCAGAGGCCGAAAAATAACTAGGTAAAGTTGTTTATTATAGTGAATTGGGAAACGGGAATTTCGGTTGTCGAATTACAATACTACAATCTAATAATAAGGAAAAATACGAAATTAGATTGTTTAATTACAACTTTAACTGAATTAAAGACGCTATCATGGCATTATGGGACAGTGTTTTAATGTGTAGTAGTAACTTCAAATAATAAAGACATTTTATTAAAATACCAGCAACCTGATCGCGTTTATTTACCTAACTAAAAAACTTAAATAAAATCAAATTATAAAGCGTCACGATTATTACGAACCTAGTTAAGATACTCCATCCCCAATTTTTCGTTGAATTCTGGAACCATTGCGTGTTGAGTGGTGGATCTCAACGCCTCGCATTATAAATTTAAATAAATATTTTATTTCCTCGAGTGGGGATCCAACCCATAACTATTGGCGTTTACAGTTACACTTTGTTGATGAGTGATTCCGGTAGAAATTCAGGATTAACCTACCTTGACAGCTAAAGTTTGAGCAAATTAAACTGTGATTTTACAACAATTTAGTCAAACAAAATACTTCATATAACTTTTTTATTTATGAACAGCCGTTTTTGAGATTAGAATGCACAAACGCACAGATAAACCGACAAAATATTTTTAAATATTTTTTTGTGTCGTATTACATAGATCTATGCATTCCCCCAGTACCTAATAGATTTTGTCATATAAATTCTATGTACAGAAGGCGATTAGTTACAATTGCATTATACGTATAGACAAGTTTTTACCCGCGACTTTGCCTCTGTGGTCAATGGGAGAAGTATATGACTCAATAATTCTTCAAGGTATTTCGGACTGCAAGAACATTGAAACGATAAACGTGTGAATATAATATATTTATAGCAATCCTTGATACATTGTTTATTTAATACAAAAATATATTTTAAATTCGTGTAGTTATTGAGATTTGCGCGTGCAATCAAACTAACTTTTTAACTTGTTATGCGCATCTTTGATCACTTTCCGCCTCACCACTTCAAACCCGATATTAACCTATAACGTTTTTGTAATAAATTTTGGCAATTACAGGAAATAATACGTTTTCCTGTTTAAAATTAAGAATAAATATCCAAATTTGAATTTATTTCCTTGTGATGTCAACAATATTACTTCAGAGTATTACCAAAAGTATCGTGTCATACAAGTGATATGTACAGTCTTCACTTGCCAGTAATATGGATATTATTGGTATAATAATATAATTGGTATAATATATATGAAGAAAGATGAATGGTAAGAGAGGCAGGACGAGACCTCCGTTGACCTTCAAAAAAACAGTTTTGGTGGTACTGGAGGAAGGTTACAAAACCTAAGGCCTCATCTATGGGGTTGTATGAAGAGGTTGACGACAGTGGTACAGGCGAAAAGTATGTACGTTTAGCGCTTTGTTCTCTCTGGCAACACCACTAGCGATAAAATGTGTAGTTAAAGATTTGAATTGGATGTACTTGTAACTTTTATGAGTGTAGGTTCGAATTTAAAATAGTAGAATAAGTTGGATATTATAATGTCCGCTTTGTAAAACATAAATTTGAAGCCAGTCGTGGCGCAGGGACACAAAGTGTGACTGTAAAATCGACTGGTTGTGGGTTCGATTCCCACTCGAGGAAATGATTTTCTTTTTTTTATTGAAATATTAATTTTAAAAAAAATATTTTCGCTCTGGTCGAGTCGAGGATTTTTACTGCTTTAAATGTGCCAAAAATAAAATGTAACAGACAGACTTAAGATAGCGAATTTAAAATTGACTTCCAAAATTTGTTTTGAGACACTTATCATACTTGCGGTTTCCAATTTGTCACTTTGCTTATGTATAACGAACGTTCTTAAAACATTTTTGAGGAAAACAACAAGAATAAAATTTGATTTTACTATAGTGTTGTAATAGTCAAGTAGGTAATTCCCACAAGAAGACGAGGATATGAATCGGTTGTCCAAAAAGTATAGGAAATCGACGAATATTTTCAATTCCTCCCTCTAGTAAGGCCTCTAGAGTTCCGCCACGCAATACGCAACGTTTCAAACATTAGGCGGAACGCGAGAAGCGGAGTGTTTTAACACTAAATTCTCTCTGCGTACCCTGTTACATTCAGGATACAACATCAAAAAAAGTAAAAAAATATATAACTCTATTATAACCATGGCTCCAAGAGCCATATTTAAGTGTAAACATATTCCTTATTGTACCAGGTACTTACATTACATAAAAATATGATCAATCAGAAATTTGTGCTTAGACACTCCGTTCTCCACTTTCAACCTGATTTCGAGATATTGCATGTTGAGTGGTTTATCGTGCCAGAACAGAGAAATGAACAGTCCCTTGAGTAGAGGTCAAACCTACACCATCGTATTTACATTCAGGTGATGTATGTATACCAAGATGGCTTCCATACCTAATCTATATTTGTTTTAAAATAACTTATTTTTTATTTCATCCAGCAAGAATTGAATTGGTAACCAATGCGTTCAGTCAGAACTATTCCTACTGAGTCACAATACAACTAAATACTTACTCCATCATAAATTAAGCAAAAAAATATAATAATATCAAAGAAATTAAATAAAATTCGACACTCACAATCAATTATAAGCATGTTCAAATAATATACCGTAACAACGTATTGTCTCAAATACACCTGCAAGAGTGCATTGTACCGTGTGCAAGTGAGATGGACACACACGATAATCATATGTTAGAAAGAGACATCGACATCCATGACCTTAGTCAAATTGTGCAGAATTGGCGGGTCAGTGACACGATAGTGATAAGATAAGAATTTCGGTAGAAGTCATTATATTTAGAAATTATACATGAGTTTGTATGAATAACTTGTTTATTGACTTTTGGTTGGAGTTTTTTTAAGTTTTACAAATGCTATTATAATAAAATTTGCATAATTGCTGGACACATTGAATGATGCAGTTTTGTTAGGTCATTAGTAAAGTAAAAGCTTATTATGTTATATTATTTTATTGAGGAATTTTATATTACACAAGTTGGTGGAAAAGTTAATGCTTTTGTGGTTTTGTTTCTTTCTTTTCCTATTTCTTTTTTGGCTTCAGCAATGTAAAATATTTGGCAAAGAGCGGTAAGTAGAGAACATTTATAGTACTATGGTAGTAGAGTTCATTATCAAATTATAGGTAACCAGTTCAAACTCAAATAAAACGAGATATTCCATAAACTTTGGATCACAAAGTACTCTAAAGGATGTTCAGATTAAAAACGCTAAAACAATACCCATTGAGAGCGACCGGACGGTAAAAAGTAAAATTCGATAACGAAAATGACAGCGAAAGTGACACACACACAGACAAACAAACACACACATAAACACACAGATACTGGTAAACACACACAGAACTAACCTTACCCAACTATTGGGCGAATACTCGAGGCCATTGACATGCACACTGCACCGAGGCCGAATGCGTTTAAAAATAAAAGTACACTACCGTACCTATAGGATTGGATTTTAAGCGAAATTGAATTTGGGAATGAATGAACAAATGGATACGATTAATAGGTTTTTTTGACAGTTACTTATGTGTGTTGATTATCTGTGTTGATTAGTTGATTGACAGTTTGTATTTTTTAATTTCACATTGTAAAGTACTGGCTTAAAATAAACTTAAGTAAAAAAAGTAATTGTCGAAACGAATAGGAACCTCATTAGAAAAAAAATATTTAAAATTTCCTTTTAATTATCTATTATTTAATTAACAATAAAATAATAATATATATTAAATCTCTTTAAATTAGATTATATTTAATATCAATCACCATGTATAGAGGTTTATACATATTATAAGATTAATATTAAGAATATATTTGGACGAAAATATTTTTCGTTATCAACGCAGTGGAGGTAGGTACAAAGCGTATCAATGATAAACCAAGGTGCCTTAAGGTGGTGCATTTTACAATTATTTGCTCAGTTGTAACCAAAATATTAATTATTATTTATTTGCATTGCATTACTTATATTGCATTATCTATTACCTAGAATAAGGCCGTCGTGGCACAGCGGTGGATTGGATTTCCACTCGGGGGAATAAATTATTTCTTTTTGGTGAAACGAGAGAAAACATGGCGTTGAGTTCTGCCACAATATTTCGAATGTTTTAGAAGTTGAGCGGAAGGCAGGGAACGGAGTTTCTTAGCACTACCTCTAGCTAGCAACTACCTCTGAATACAGTAATAAGAGAATAGAAATTATTAATATCATTGCATCTTTATGCAAATAAAAAAAATATTTTCTTTAATTCACTTGGAATAAATTAAATACTATTATTATCAAGGATATTAGTGAACATAAAACCTAGCTTATTTAATATTAACACATATTTGATATACTATTTATACCTAGCTATTCATTTTTCCTGATTTTTTGGACAAGCTTGGCTGTTGACTTCCGCCATTTTACTTTATATAAAATATATAATTGTAGGGCGAGTGAAAGTGTTAATAAATTCTTTATTTACTGTATACAGGATATAAATAATAAAAAAATTAAGAAAACAGTCATATTCCGACAGAAAAGACCATAATTGGGTCGCCTTTTAAAAATGATTATGTAGAATTTCGTCGTATTTAAGGATATGAAATTATGAAGTAAATATATCAATAAGGTCATATAATATAAAAAATAAAAAAAAATATAAAAGTAATTTTATCTCAGAAGTTTCCTTAAATGAATCAAAAAAAAACTCGCATAAAATTTTGACAAAATTGACAAGATTTTCCGCAATTCACTTAAATTTACTTTCGACAGCCATTTTATTAGTGTTATTTCGTCACTGTATGACCCACATTTATGTTGCTTATTCGATAGAAATATGTTTTCTCTACTAAATTGATTACTATGATGTTATGTTTTACATAATACTTAATACTAGTATACTTTTATACATATGACTGATCTTACAGACGTCAAACTGGTAAAAATTATACGATTTACTGATATCGATCGACTTAAAAATAAACGCTGACTGCTTATATCGTTTCTACGTCCTTATTTTGTTGTCGTCTGTAATTTTTTTCTTATCTATTTTAAATATATTTAGGACGTTTTTAGGTCAAAAACTTTGAGTTCTTGCTTATAGTTTTAAAGTAGATAGTTATAGAAAATTATTAATATTAAAAATAGTTATCAATTAACTTATGAGAATACAAGTACATTGACTAATACAATTTTGTATCAGCTATTCTACAATAAATAATAGCCGCGAGCAAAGTTATGTAAACCACTTGACACATTAGCCTTTATAAAGTTTATTTTAAGAAAATAATACTGTTATTTTGTTATTCACACGATTATCGCTACAACCTTCGGCTATTTCTGGTTGTTTTTTTTAAACCAGTTTAAAAAAAATATCGATCGATTGTTTAAATCATTTAATGATTTGTCAGTACTTAAGAATTATTTTTCGGCAATAACATTTCCTATTTATATTTTATCGCTATAGTGTATTATATTGTAGATAGTATTACATCGTAACGAGCGCACCGGCCAGTTTATTGACGCCGCATCCGTCTGAACTTGGGTTTAAGCCTCTGTGAATGTCATCTAGTCTCAGTACAACTGCAGTTGTGTGTACGACGTACGTGTCGCGCACAACACGCTCACACCACCAACAGCCTAAATAGAAATACAAAAAAAAAACAGTCAAACGTCAAATTCAAAAGTTATAAACGTCACAAAATATATTCCCGCGCGAACTATCGTGCGAGTGAGACGGCCGCCGGTATTTCTGTGACGTCGTTGGCCGGTGCATAGCGAAATAAAATAATGAAAAGTGGCATTCAGTAATTTCGTTGTGTTTACGCGCGTTGCTAGTTTGTTTGGTTACCGCGTTTACTTTTTCCCGCGGCTGGTGCTGCCCTCTGGCACGCGTGGTGCTGTCAAAACAATAACCTAAGTGGTTCGACTGAGAATATTTTCGGTTTCGCGGTGGGACCGCGGCGGCGACGTGGAAAATTGATGTAGCGGTGTGTTTTTTCCGAAACTTAACCTACGACAATCTTCAGTAGCGCGCCAGCTGTCCCCGTACGCGCCTCGCTCGCCATCCGCCACTAAACGCGGCGGAAATACGAATGGAAACCAACCTGGAGCCCACCGCCGGCCGAACTCCTCCAAAAACACCCAAAACGTCAAACACACACCGACCAATTCAAAGTTATTGCTCAAACCTGTGATGTAGACTACATAGTGCCTTACGTACAAACTGATAATTTATATTGTGATGTCATAGTGCAAATAGTTAGAAAACTAGTTAAGTGGACTATATTTTTTGGATAAACACTTCACGGTACAGTGCTTATGGACTACTGCATAGACTCTATAAGGTAAGTCAGTTCGACAGTATTAATTACAGTTACGTATAGGTAATTTGTGTCGAAGGAACGCCAATCTTAATCTATGAACTTGATTGCACTGGCGTGAAGTTGGTAACGTATCAAGTGCATTCCTAGTTGCGCTTGCAAATTCACCCGTGTGGACCGCTAGCTTCTGATAGATATGCTCCACGTGACTTTGGACCTTATCGTCATAAAGAGGTTCTTACTTATATCTTATTAGATCGAGTGAAATTTTGCATTTTTCTTAGGCAAAATTGTGCAAGAATTGCCATGTCTTTTCGGTCTATTTTTCTTTGAGAATATTTAAGTCGGACCAATGGCCATGATTACTCGCTATCGCACAAGCACACGTATGTATAAATGTATATACATCCTAAGGTTACTATTATGATTTAATTGAATTATTATTTATTGCATTTAACAATCTCGTCGGTGAATAACAAAATTGTTTCTGAAAGAAACAATGTGTTGTATAATTTCCACTTTTCAAATGAATCATCAAAACAAAAAAAATATCGTTTTATCTATAAAAGGACTTTAATACACTATATACTTATGCGAAATATATAGGTATGGGTACTATAAAAACTGGCGAAGAACTACGCAGTTCTTTTATGGAGGTAGTGTCTTATATTTGACATTTTGAAAGTTTTCTTTTGAGCATTTTACGATCGCTACTATACTTGTAGATTATAACTTTCTAGAAACAATGAATATAGTTTTCTACAGACAGTTTGGCCTTGATTTTGTTAAATTTTAGATAAACTAAATACATTAGTTATGGCCATTAAAGTTGTGAAAACGAAGAGTTTTATGCTTTTTCTCGCGTAGGAAGTATTTATTGTAGACATTGTATGTTAAAAAAGATAAATTTTTCACCGCAGGAATCGAACTTCAATCGTATTTACAGTCGGCCGCTGTTCCGCAGCGTTACGACGATTTTTAAACTTATATTAGACAAAATTAAAAGGTAATAAATAAGTAATAAAATAAAAAACGTTTTTCACGCATTTCTGAGTAGCCAGAGGGAACTTCGTGTTAACACTCCGTTCTCCAGTTTTCGGCGAATTCGAAGATATTGTAAGTGCGGAACTTAACGCCGCCCTCATAGCGCAGACATTAAAATAACGAATACTGTAATTTATATAATGCAAATTAACAATTTTATAGTAGCACATGTCAAAAGGTATATACATATTTATAGTTTTATCTATTGTCCTATTATTCATCGTGTGTTTTAGTTTATATTATATTCTATAATATGCCTACTATAACATTATAAGTTGAAAACCGTCATCAAATCATCAAGGGCCATTCTTTATAAAATAATTTATAATTGTAAAAGGTACCATTTGTCTAATCAATACCTAATGTTATGAAATTGAAGAGTTTGTTTGATTGAACTCATTAATCTCACGAACTACTGCTTTGAATAGAATCACTCTTTATGTATTGGATAGTCCATTTATCGAGGAAGGCTATAGAGTATACTACTCACGTAAAAAAAATCCTAAGGCGCTTAGAATCGATCATGAAAAACTCAACTCTTAGTTATTTCTGTTTGATTACGCGGGCAACACCGCAAGCAAATCTAATTTGTAACAAATATATTAATAGTTGAAAAAATTAAAAACATTTTTTTAATAGAACACTTTAATAAGACGAATGTAATGAGTAATGAGTAGGCAGTCCAAGATTCCATCAGCCATCTTCCAAGTCTGTCAACAGACCCTGCTGTGTGCGGGATACAGCGTGAAGCTGATCTAATCTACATATAATTGCCAAGTTTTATGATGATACAACAGTTAAAAGTGCACTAGTGGGTGGAGAGCGGAGTGTCTTGGCATTAGTTTCTTTAGTAAAACATAAATATAGAAAAAGTAGCCATATAAAGCGTTTCAACGTGGAGAATGCTCTCCTATTAACAAATGTTTTCTGTATGTACATAAGTAATGAGTCGTGGGTAACGTATTACCTAGATAATAGATTTCTTAAAAATATACTATGCCAATCTCAAAAGGTTTCATGCAATACAGTTGCAAACTATGGGGCCGCTTTGGTGCAGCGTCTAACTGTAAAAGCGATGGTTGTGGGTTCATTTTCCACTCGAAAGAATAAATAATTTTCATTTTCTGACGAGAAGCAAAAAGAAAAAAACAAACAAAGAAAAGTAAATTTCTTTGTATTTATTAAAGCGTAATTATAAAAATGTACAAAATATTATAATAATAATTTAATATTATTTTTTATTTCGGTGATAGAAAAAATATAACTTCCATTAATCTTATCTTTAATTTTTTAGCAACATTATTTTTTATGTCAAGTACCATTTCAATTATTTTTTTAATAGATGCCTATTTAATAACCGTTAATAATAATATTATTTAATGCTTAAGCTATTTAAAAATGAAGAATAGAGTATTTCTAAAATTAAATCTAGTGTGAAGACACTACATTGTCCACTTTCCGCTCAAATTTCGAGACATTACTTGTTGCAGCTGCGCTTCTAGTTACCAAGACAAGGCAAACAAATAATACATTCCCCCGAGTGAGAGTCGAACCCACAACCGTCGCGTTTACAGGCGTTCATCTCTCTCAGTACTAAACTTCCCAAGAATCTGCCTCGAAAGTCCAAAACAAAGCAAATGCATTCTATGTATCCAGTTGTTGTAGATATCGATTTCCGCGCCCGAATTACGCTATTGAAATATTAACATCATGTGTTTGGACATTTTTGCTATCGTTCAATAGTTTTGTGGCGCTACAAGAACAAAGGGAGAGCTTAAAAGGGTTTAGTCATTTATTTTTTTCATTTAGTGACTCATCACTATATTATAACATTTAGTAATAGATTCTTACTCTATCCCGTGTATAGCAAAGCAAGCAAAGAGAATCTAGTGTTAATACACTCCGGTCCCCGTACTTATCACTCTGAGATAAACACTCCTATATATACAGGCACAAAAGAGAATAACTTTATAAAACAGTTTCACGCTCTATCCCGCACACAGCAGGGTAAACAGAGGGAACCTAGTGTGAACCTATAGCAGTGGCGTAGCTGGGGGGGTGCGAGCGGTGCGGTCGCACCGGGCAACAAATGGAAAGGGGCAACAAAGTCTACGATCAATTCTTCTAATTTTTTTTCAATCAAGAATCAAGAAATGTACAAGAAAAATAAGAGAATGAAAATGAAAAATACAATCTCGCTATAATGTCAATTGAACATGAACTAGTCGATACTATTGATTTTGAAAATGTGATTAATGACTTTGCTAGTCAAAAAGCGCGTAATCTCCGTTTTAAATTTTTGCAATATTTTTTACCAAAATCTAATGTTATAACTTAACTTAGCTTCACGCTTTATCCCTAGCGAGGTAGTCAGAGAGAACGGAACGCCAAACGCCGTAGCGAGACCGTTGTCTCAACATACCTCTTTCGCCTTGTCCACTGTTATCAACCTCTTGATACATGCCCTCCGGGGAGTCCTCATGCTTTTTATATGACTTTCCTCCAGTATCTTTGATACTGTGTTTTCGAAGGTCAACCGAGGTCTCCCTCTATCTCTCTTACCACTCACTTGTCCATCATAAATCTTTTTTGCCATTATTTCATCACTCATTCGTTCGACGTGCCCAAACCAGCTGAGCGTGTTCTTCTTCATTCTCACCGTGACATCCTCGCTAATACCTGCCATTCTGTGTATCGCTTCATTACGGATTCAATCGGCTAAGCTGACTCCGCATATCCTACGAAGAGATTCTCCACGGCATTCATCTTTCTTTCATTCTTCTTCTGTAATACCCACGTTTTGCTGCCGTTTAACAGCGTCGGTACCAACACTGCATTGTGTATGGCCAAACGTGCAGGTGTGCTGACGTTTCGCCGTCACATCAATGCAGCTAAGACTCCATTAACCCTGTTACCGGCAGCAATACGCCTTTCCACATCCATCCCGTATTTTCCATCTCTACTGAACAATCTTCCCAAATATACCACTTCATTCACCTATTCTAATATTTTACCATTTACACTGATTTTGCGTCCGTTCTTCATTTCTTTCAAAAATGACCTTGAGATGAATTTCAGAACCTTTGTCTTATTCGCATGGAGGCTTAGACCATTATTTTCACACCCTTCTTTCAGAGTGGTGACCAATGCCCGCAACTCGCATTCTGATGATGCAATAAGCACTGCATCATCTGCGTACAGCAGGCAATTCACATTCAGGTCACCTTTCACTTCAGGCCAACTTTCACTCCCATATTACTTTGTTTCACTCCATGGAGACAGCTTTTTTTTTTTTTTATGGAAAAGGACAAGGCAAACGAGCGTTCGGGTCACCTAATGGTAAGTGATTACCGCCGTCCACGGCCCCGTGCAACACCAGAGGAGCTACATGTGCGTTGCCGGCCTTTAAGGTGGAGATAGACGCGCTTTTTGAAGGTACTCATGTCATATCGACCTGGAAACACTGCCGCGGGTAGGCCATTCCACAGTTCCGTGGTGCGTGGAAGAAAGTTCCTACGGAACCGCACAGTAGTGGATTGCCACGTATCCAGGTGGTGTGGATGATATTTCAGCTTATATCGTACTGTGCGGTTAGAAAATTCGGCGGCAGGTAATAGGTCAAACAGTTCTTCAGAACACTCCCCAAGATAAATGCGATAGAGAACGCACAGCGAGGAAACGTCTCTACGCAAAGCCAAAGTATCAAGCCTTTCACAGATTATTGGGTCCCCAATGATTCGAATGGCTCTACGTTGTATGCGATCGAATGGTTCAAGCTGATACTGAGGTGAACCAGCCCAGAGATGAGAACAGTATTCCATATGAGGCCGAACCTGCCTGCCTGCCGGAAAAACGGTGTTTTGGCGTGAAGTACCGTCTCGCTCTGTTGATGACCCCCAGTCTCTTCGAGGCCAACTTGGCCTTGCTTTCCAAATGATCGCGATACTGGCAGTCACTCGAAACATTGAGGCCCAATATACTGATACTGGGCTCGGCTGTAAGGGGAATGTTCTGAAAGACTGGTGAGACGATAAATGGGATTTTTTTTGTGGTTAACGCGCAAACTTAGTGAACTAGGTTCCTTTCACCCCATGAGGAGACATTGTTGAGGGATGCCTCAACGGAAGACACAAGTTTATTTCGGCACTGTTCGGCGTTTTCCCGAGAAAGACTTTGTCGGCCGGAGTAAACAGCGTTCACGGTGCTATCATCTGCATAGCAATGAATGCTAGAATCCTCTAACATGTCATTGATATGCAGAAGAAACAGCGTAGGGGACAGCACGCAGCCTTGGGGAACGCCAGCGTTCACGGGTATATGATTAGAGCAAAAACCGTCGACAGCGACCTTGATGCTGCGCCCAGTGAGAAAGCTGGCGATCCACTTGCATAAATTCTCGGGAAGCCCATAGGATGGAAGTTTAGCCAGGAGCGCCTCATGCCACACTCGATCAAAGGCCTTCGCCATGTCCAAACTAACTGCCAGGCCCTCTCCCTTGCTTTCAATAGCCGTAACCCAGCGATGGGTAAGGTAAACTAGAAGATCACCGGTTGAGCGACCATGGCGAAAGCCATATTGTCGGTCACTAATCAATCGGTGATCCTCTAGATAAACCAAAAGCTGGCTATTGATAATGCTCTCCATGACTTTTGAGAGCAGGGAGGTGATAGCAATAGGCCTGTAGTTAGATGGATCGGAACCATCGCCTTTCTTTGAGATCGGGTGGATAAGAGCGCTCTTCCATGAGTCTGGGACAACGCCGACTGAGTAAGAGTGCCGAAACAAACGCGTTAGCACCGGTGTCAGCTCAGGAGCACAGAAACGGAGCACTAAGGGAGAGATGCCATCTGGCCCGCTCGACTTGTGGATGTCCAAAGAGGACAGAGCTCGCCTAACAGCTGTTTGGTTAAACTTAACCTCAGGCTATCCAAATACAAATTGAACAACCAAGCTGACATTTTTTTTTTCGTGAGGAAATCCTGTTACGGATACCGGCCCGAGTGGGGACTCGAGCGGGTTATGTGGGACTTGCAGACTGGCAGATGTAGGCCGTCCGAATACCCACTAAAATCTCACGGTGCTCCTCCTCGACCGCCACTGGCCGCGAGACGCGGGGACAATAGTCTTCCGCGAAGCGCGGCGGCGGGAGCCTGCAAGGCACCTCGCGGAGTCAAGGGTGTGTGGTCACCCTCGACGGCCTGCTCGGAGTAGCGCGCGGGAGGAACCTGCGCGCGACTACTGGAGCCAGGTTAGTAGGCGGCCAGCTTCCCCAAGCTCTCCAAGATCGTGTGCTGCCCTCCGGAACCAAGCTGACATGGCACAACCTTGTTTAACACCCCATCGGATGTCAAACCAGGGCGACACGCCAGGTCCTACTCGCACGCAGGCTGAGTGATCTCTGTAAAGAGACTTTACGGTCTGCAGCAAGGGTCCCGCTCACATTGTACCAGGGTAGTATCTTCCATAATTTCGCTCTTACAACTCTGTCAAACGCCTTTTCCAAATCTACAAAAGCACAGAAAACTTTTTGGTTAACGGCTATAATTTTTTCCGTGATCATGCGGAGGGAAAAGATCTGACACCCTCTTCCAAGTCTAAAGCCTCCTTGGGCCTCCTACAACGGCCTTTCAGATCTCTCTTGCATTCTTCTCGCTAATATTTTAGCATAAACTTTACTACTTGAGGCCGGTCGTGGCGCAGCGGCACGAGGTGTGACTGCAAAACCGACTGGTTGTGGGTTCGATCCCCACTCGAGGAGATGAAATATTTACTTAAATTTATATTTCCATTTCTTCGCTCTGGTGTCGAATTTAAGCGCGGCGTTGAGTTCTGCCACTCAACACGCAATGCCTCCAGAATTCGGCAGAAAGTGGGGAACGGAGTGTCTTAACACTAGGTTCCCTCTGCCTACCCTGCTGTGTGCGGGATACAGCGTGAAGCTAATTTAATTTTATTTTTTTTTAAACTTTACTACCCAAGCTAATCAAACCGATAGCCCTACGGTTTGCGCAGTCTTTCATCGTGCCTTTATACAAAGGCACGATGAACGCACCTCGCCAATCATCTGGGACCTCCCCTGATTTCCAGCATAAATTGCACAAAAACCAGAACAAGTGCAAAATGCGTGGCCCACCATATTCGATCATCTCGGCAATAACTCCATCTGCTCTCGCTGCCTTACCACATTTCAGACTTCGTATTGCATTCTCAACTTCTTTTATACTGATTTCGCCATCAGCTACATTAACATTTAACATTTCGCTGTTACTTGAGACTGAGAACTCCATCACATTCATACATCTCCTTGTAAAATTCCGCCCATCGCTGCAAAATGTGTGGTTCTTTCGTGAAAATTTCATCGTCCTTCGAAAGCAACCTCGCAAGCAACCTCGAGAAACACTAACTTCTCGTCAGAAAAGCTACGTGTTTTCTCTGAAGTTGTTCGTTAACCTTTCGTCTCTTTTATTCTCTGCCTTTTCACGCTTCATCTTCATGAGTACTTTCGTTTGGTGATTTTGTAGCTTATACTGTTTCTTTTTAATTTCTCTCATACTTTTATCCTTAGCTGAGGCTTTATAATCCTGCCATGCTTTCTTTTTTCTTTTTATAGCAGTTTCCACTTCATTATCCCACCATTCGTCGCGGTTTTTGGTAAAGCCTTCCTTCTTTCCCTTTACCACATACCTCTATTGCTGCTTCTTTCATGCAATCGCTAAGGTTCTACCAGCATACTCCAATACTTTCATTTCCAGATTCGCTGCTGTCTAGCTTCTTGGAAACTCTTTCTTGATATTCCTCTCTAATCGGTGGATCTTGAAGCTTCTAGTTTCTTATGCGATAATTCGACTCCAAGTTTGGACACCTTGTGTAGTTGCGCCAACCTGCAAACAGACCCCTTATTCTAGCAACGACTAGATAATGGTCTGTTCCCAGCTCAGAACCACTAAACACTCGCGTGTCTATAACTTGGCTTCGAATACGCTGATCCACTAGGAATAAATCAATCATACTTTTCCCTTCCGCTCGCTCCCATGTATACATGTGAATTTATTTGTGTTCAAACGTCGTGTTTGCCACAAACAAATTCCTTTTCTTGCAAATTTCCAATATAAGCTTTCCAGTCTCATTTATTTTCTTGTCACCATACTGACCACTCCCACCCTCTCCCTCGTAACCGCTTCGCGCAGTTCCGATTCAAATCGCCACATATTATTAATTTTTCATTCCCTCTAACGCTACCTAGAACATCCCTGACACTCTCCCAAAACTCCTCGAGTTCGCTTAATAGAGCTGTGGATACTGGCGCATACGCCACTAACAAGAATACTCTTGTTAACCCCAGCTTGAAGCGAAAGCAGTTTCGGGTTGATCGCCTTGTATTCAACTGCTGCACTAACCAATCGAGAGGACAATAACACCTACACCTTGACAGCCCCGCTCGCTCTCTGGTACGCCGGCCCAGAAAGCGACCCGACTGCCCGGCAAATCGGTCGTGTCATTGCCCTTTCGCTTGGTCTCTGTCACACAAACGACATCCAAATCTCTATCATCCATCGCATCTAATAATTCATGCATCTTTTCTTCCATCCCTCCTCTTACATTCCACGTAGCTATTTGTAGCTCCGTCCTCCACCTCGTGGCGTGTTGGGTGGCAGTCTCCAACGCCGCATTCGTCGCCACTTGACACACCATTGTACCCCCATTATAACTTATATATAGTTATTATAGTTTTGAAGCAATAAAAAATTATATATCTACTCTACTGTGGTTTGAAATCTGAAATTATTTTGACCATTTTAAAGGGCAACAAGTCCTAAGCCGCACCAGGCAACAAATACCCTAGCTACGCCACTGACCTATAGTAGAAGACATACCGTTCTCCATTTTCCGCCGAATTCTGTCAGAGCGCAAAAATTAAAATATTAAATATTTCATTTCCACGAGTGCAGATCGAACCCACAACCAGTCGCACCACAACTGGCCTCAATAACTCTTTATAGCATCAAAATAAACAGTGTAGTTAAATGAAAAACAAACAAAAATTATAAGATTAAAAGAAAATCAAATAAGTTGAGACTAACTTTAAGCTTTTAGGTTAAACTTTCGTTCCGTTCCACCATCTCGGGGAAAGTTACGAAAACCACGAAAATTTCAACGTAATTGTGTGCCGCTTTCATGCCGCGATGCAAATGTGGAATTGTGAATTTGCTATAATAATCACAATATTTATGTAAAATAGTTAGTAAATAGCTAAATTGTTAAGTAAAAGTCATGAATGATGATGTCTCACAAGTCAAGGTACGTGTGGGTTCAAATCTACTCGGTAGAACATTGATATTTATACAATATATGTATATTTTCCCACATAGCAGAGTAGTAATAGGGAACCTAGTGTTTAGACACTACTGCTGCCCCCATCGAACTCATAATCAGTTCGTTCACTGTCAGCCGTACCACGTACATCATCTATTCAGACAAGTCAGCGTTGGATTCGGGCAACTAACAAAAAAATAGAATGCCATAATATAGGCATTCTCAAATTGTGTAAAAATTAAAAAAAGTCTACAAAAATAAAATATTACCTTCACTGTATATGTATTTAGAAGCAAGTTTTTTTTTCATTTATTTAAATGCCATCTATATTTACGCTTATATTATAAAGCTGAAAAATTTGTGTGGTTGAACGTAGTAATCTCAGGAACTACTGCTCTTCAATATGAAATTGAACAAATATTTTTGTTTTGTATAGTGTATTTATGGAGGAAGGCGATATATAAACTATATTACGTCACATTAAATGTTTCAATGTTGAACTCTCAGTCAGTTTCATTCGACCAAGGGAGCGAAGTAACAGGCAAAAGCTAACTCAGATTAATATATAGACTTTAGATTAAATTTTTAATACACTGTATATGAACAAATCTTAAATCTATTATTGTAATAAAATTATAGCTCTACGTACACAATTAAATAATTATACAATTCACACGGACAGAAAGATGTACTTAATTATATAATACTAATACTAAAGTAGTTAACTACAGTAGTTGCGTTAAAATAATGAAACCTGTAGATAACTCAACTGTAAGCCAATTACAGGCGTTATTTGTGTTAAGTATGCAGTGCCAGTATCAACTGTCAATGGGCAATGCCCTCTGAAACGCTAAGTATATTTCTTTTTTGTACTATCTTTTTGTTTAGAATTAGTTGTAGTTGATTTTTTTTTATTCTTTTGATCAATAGTATCTATTTAAGGCGATTGTGGCTCAGGGGTTCATACGTGCGGCTGTAAACGTGACAGTTATTGGTTTGACTCATATCGAGAATTTGGCGGAAGATGGAGAACGGAAGTGTCTAAGTTTCTCAGCTTTATAATAATAATAAGTTTCTAGGGTTGAATGCGTTATTCTCAGGAACTACTGCTTCGAAATAAAAAATAAAAAATCAGCTTTACGCTGTATCCCGCACACAGCAGGGTAGGCAGAAGGGTGTTAAGTGGCAGAACTTGACTCCGCGCTTTGCCTCGACACCAGAGTGAAGAAATGGAAATATAAAATTAAGTAAATATTTCATTTCCTCGAGTGGGGATCGAACCCACAACCAGTCGGTTTTGCAGTCACACCTTGTGCCACTGCGCTACGACTGGCCTCAAAAAAAAATGTGTTGGATAATAAGTCTATCAAAGAAGGCTATATTACGTTTGTTATCGTTTCGACATTCGGCTAAAAAGAATCCCACCAAAAACATCCTGTAAAATCCAGCCAAGTCTCGATGAAGCTTTTTATTTCTCTATACAAAAGTAATGAAATATCTTGGTAAAGCCAAGCCAAGTCTAAGGGTGCGATTTTTTTTTAATAATATAGTAATATTTTATGTGACAGCCGCTGACCAAGATGTGTTTATGTGACATTAGACGACAACTCTTAGTTATTTTCATTTGACCCAGTGGCCGAAGCCGTTAAAAGTTAAATGATAAAACATAAAAAGTGATACTTGAAAATGACAATTACTAAATAATTAATGCGAAACAAAGGTAACTTTAGTGGGGTAGGTTTATGCGATGATAGAAGCACTTCAGATAACATAATCAGTACTTACTAAGTCTCTAAAGTATACTTATATTTAGAAAAATACAGTTTCATATGTTAGTTTTCTATTACTAGATACTATTTCTCTGTCTGTGCTATTACTGTTTTACTGCCTTGAATGAGTTATTATTTATTAATATTTTTGTTACGTAGCTCTGAGACCAAATCTAACACCCAGTATTGATTTCCACCGCGCAATTCGAACGCCTCGAAAAATTCGGCGGAAAGTGTGAAACGGAGTGTTTTAACACTAGGTCTGCCTACCCTGCTATATGGTGGATACAGCGTGAAGCTGATTTATTATACCTAAATCTTAATCTATTATCAAAATATGTACTGAACATACTAAGAAATGATCCTTTTGTTTGCATGTATTGCCTTTCATCTGTAGGTAGACTGTTTTCCGGTTGTGATAGGATTTTTTTTTAACGTAACCTAGACTAGGTTACGTTATCAATTTTTTTTGTTGACTTCGGAACTTTATAAATATCTTTTTTTTGATTTACGTTGTATCTCGCATATTGCAAGTTAGACTGAGGGACCTAATGTTAAGATCCATATTGAAGGAAAGTAGCAGAACTGAACACTGCGTTTTGTTTTTTTACTGAATGAAAATAATTCAGTCCTTCGAGGGGTGATCGAACCCACAACCGTTATGTTTAAGTCAGGTACTGCCAATAGTCCACAGCGGCCTCAACTACTATAATTTCATTTTAATATCATTGTTGATATTTGTAGAATTAATTCTTATCATAGGGTAGTAATGTTAATAATAAAATAATCGTTATTTTTTTATGCGTTTAACGATCATTTCCTTTAGTGTCATAAACAGCACAGCCCTCTCAGTGTCGTTATAATTATAGAGTATACACTGCTTTTCCGTTTACCTCTCGTTAAAAAATCACATGGGCTATGCAAACTGAAAAACAAAGCGATTTTTTATCTATAACTAACGATCCCTCCGTGACTTCACCTGCTTAAGCAGCTATAAGCTTTACTGCTGTAAAGTTTCATCCAAATCGGTTTCAGTAGTTCTTGCGTAAAAGTGGAACAAACATCCACGCTCACAAACTTTCACATATATAACATTTGTAGGTTTATGTAACAGTAAGATTCTTTCTACTAGGTCTACAAAATAGGAACTGGGGTAAAGTTAAAAATGTACTTTTTTCATATAAACGCTAATTTGTATTCGTAAATCGCACCCTTCCTCCCTTAACAGATGTAGTTACACCCTAATGTCACAGGACAAAAGCGATATTTAAAAATTCCACCCTAAACTGAGCTTTTGACTCACGTTTTGGACTTTTACTGTATTTTTTATCTAGAAACATCTCTTGGGCAAGGCGGAGAGAATATAGATTTAAGACACTCTATTTTTTTATTTACAACCAATTCAGAGTTATTTTGCGTTGGTTGGTTCTAAACGCTGCTCTTCAGAACAACGGTACCTAATATTAGAAAGACTATATTTTTAGCAGACAAAGGAAACCAGTTATAACACTCCGTTTTCACCAAATTTTCAAGATATATCGGGTTGTGTGGCGGAGCTCAACGCCCCGCTTTGTTTTTTTTCCAGAGCGACCAAAACAAAAATACTTCATGCCCACGAGTGGGAATCAAATCTCAACGGTCGCATTTTCAGTCACACACTCTACCACTGCGCCACAGCGGTCTCTCCTATAGTACATTTTAAGTAAAAATTTATTGACGGGAAAAAACAATTCGGGCATGCACACCGGGCATTATCGTTAGCTATTCGGCCAGTTTCGTGTCACCTTTTTTTTATACCTATATTTTTTTTCTAACTCTATTGTACTGTAGCACGGAAAGGTTATTTTCTGCCTGTGTTTCAGTCTAGGTATATAGCTTAGGTATTTCGGTCGAATTACTCATTGTTTGTTCACGTAAGCGATAGGTTTTTTTAGGTGGGTAGTTGGTAGAAAGTTAAATGGGGCACGTTCTATATGATTTATGTTATTATTGTTGAAGATTATATATGATAATATTATATTTGATTATTATTTGAGGCAGCGCGTGTAATGGTAAACGACGGTTGTGAGTTCAGTTCCCATTTGGTGGAATGATTTGTTTTCATTTCCTCGCTCTGGTATCAGAATAAAGAGCGGTATTGAGTTCTTTAAAATGTTATAGTATGTCCTTTTAATGTTAGTTAGTTAAAATGTAAAACTACGTGCAATGTGGGGAACTAAGTGTCTTAACACTATGCTTCCACTATATTGTTTTAATATTATTTTCATTTCTTTTGTAACTAATTTTCGAATTTCATCAAATGACTTAATTTTTAAAACATTTTTTATTTTTGATATATAAATAACTTTGAACATATTTTCGAGAGTATGATTGGGTTATAGTTTAGCTAGATTTATGATGTTATAACGCTAGATTTAACCTAAATTTGTATCAACAAACTCAAAATTTGGAATATCTGGAAAGTAAAGAATAAAGTGATAGATATAATATATGTTAATATAGCAATTTTATACCATCCTATAATAATCCTTGCACCACCGCCATTTTATAAATTATTAAATATTTTTCATACCAATAAATAAATAAAAAAGTAAAATAATAGCGTACTTTCGCGTCGTGTCATCGCTCCTAGCACTGGTGGGGGAATGTAGTGCTGTGACGAAAATTCTCATCATACAAGCAATAAACGTAACAGATACAAAATAACTCGACCAAGACCTAACTTTATTCAGCCAACATAGAGTATAAAATGGATTGTCTATGCCATGAGATATGGTGTGTAAGTAGGAAATTCAGAAATGACTAGTCGAGCCTAATGACAAGGTTAAATGTATGAAACGCAAAGAAACTTGTTCTAAAACATTCGCCGTCCGTTAGTGTAGTGTATAGACTATAGACAAAAAACGCGCGGCCATCTTGTAAGTTGGACATCGTGGTCGGGTGATGACTTCGGCTCAAATTACAAATATGCTTTCTACTAGCGCGCGACTTTGCTTGCTTGAACTAGACGATTTTTTATTTACTAATCTGAATTGTTTTCGTGTTTTGATAATGTTATCATTTTAAAAACATGGAATACTACAAATTGTGTTATTTAGTAAAATTGTTATTTTATAGCAATTTTAATGTAATAAAATAATTTAAATTGACATCACTTTTTTATTTATGAATTGATTAAAATAAAACAAACACTTAATGTTAAAGGAAGCTTACCAAAATACAACAGTAAATGCCATGCCATACTAAGCCATTTCTGAGATCATCGTGCACAAACGCACAGACAAAAAAAATTGTTTTAGGCTATTCATTAGGCACAATAATAGTTTTTTGCATACATCTTCCATGTGTGCTAGTGTTTTCTATGTTACAATTCTATCTCAAATGTCTTTTTTGTTCGTTTGATTGAGTTTTTAGTTTCTTGTTTATTGTTTATTAATGTTTGTTTGTTTGTGATTGGAACTAATGTATGTAACTTTAAATCAAAAATTTAATTTGATTAATTGATCAATTACAAAAAAAAATACATACTGCATAGTGGCAACTGTAAACGCGAAGATTATAAGTTCGATTCCCATTCGGGTGAATGACTTATTTTTATTACTTTTTTCTGTTAAGTAAGAGTTCCACCACCCAACACCTAGTTTCTATTGTAGCAGAATGTAGGTAACGGAGTGCCTTAACGTTGGTTTCCTCTTTTGATCCTGCTGCATATGTTTTTGCAGAAAACAAAAAAAAAACAGTAAAGTTAAAGTTTGGTAACACACAAATCGGAAATTTAGTAATAATTTTAATCATATTCATACGTTACGTGCTGTACATGAAACCATGTGCCTAATCTCTTTGTACTTTAAATATAGCGTCATGATAAATTTATGTTTTTATAGTACGCTGTATCCAGTACATAACAAGGTAGATAGAGGGAACCTGGGAACCTAGTGATAAGACTCCCGTTTCACACGTAATACCTCCCGAATTCTGCGGGAAATGCCCGCGGAATTCGGTAGGTATTATGTGTCGAGTAGCTGAAATTAATGTCGCGTCTTGGCTCGTTATCAAAGCTGAAAATATCAAAACAATATGAAAACATTTAATCGTGGGGAAATCGAACCCATCATCTGTTCCATATACAAGTCACTTGTACTTGTACTTTAAAATCTTTGGTACATCAAATCAATCAAAATATAATCATTTAATAAAAAGAATCCCGCCGAAATCTGAAATTGAAAGATGCTCTTGATGTTTATTTAAACGGATTTAATGACAATTAACTGCTGATTGACGATTCTAAGTTTATTTGTACAAACGTTAAGTTTGCATGGAGTAGAGTGGACAGAGCCAACATAGTATTTTGTCACTTCCCCACTCTCCACTCATTTTTTCCAATATTATATGTTCAGTAGCGAAATCCAACGCCACTAATAAAAATAATCTTAATATAGATATTGGTTAGAGTTGGAAATGAAGCGATTACCGCCGTGTTGTATTAGGCACTGTCCCACGGCACTTATAAATATACTTTTTATATCCAGACAAAGTCAGGATAGCGTAATAGTCAATCTATATTCAAGTGATTATTGTCCTGTCGCGTGACTAAATATACTGAACCTCTGGTTTAGATTTTCACCAAAACCAATAAAGGTTAATGGAGTAAAAATAAAAATAAAATCTAAACATAGCTTCAATGAAATTTAAAAATATGTTTGTTTTGCTGACATTGTTTAGCCGAAAAAGTTTAGGTCAAAGCATATAAGGAAAGCGGAGGGTTTTGACATTACGTTTTAACGTGCATTTAATAGCTAATATATAAAAGAGTAGAATTAATACACTACTTTCTGTTATAATTTATCCAGCCTCGACACCAGAGCACAGAAATGAAAACTTAACTTAGCTTCATCCTTTATCCCTAGCGGGGTAGTCAGAGAGAACGGAGCGCCAAACGCTACAGTCTCTACATACCTCTTTCGCCTCGTCCACTGTCATCAACCTCTTCATACATGCCCTCCGGGGGATCCTCATGCTTTTTACGTGACCTTCCTCCAGTATCTTTGATACTGTATTTTCGAAGGTCAAGCGAAGTCTCCACCTACCTCTCTTACCACTCACTTTTCCATTATAAATCTTTTTTGCCATTCTTTCATCACTCATTCGTTCGACGTGCCCAAACCAGCTGAGCACGTTCTTCTTCATTCTCATCGTGACATCTTCGCTAGTACCTGCCATGAAGAAATGAAAATATTAAATATGTCATTTCCACGAGTGGGGATAGAACTCACAACCTGTCCCGTTTACAGTCACACGCATAGGCCCCTGCGCCACGACCTCTCGACTCTGTAGCCTGTACTTATTAAAACATTTTATATTGAAAAAAATAATAAACATATTATATAAGTATTTCTTTATATTATGAAATAGGCATTATAAACCTACTTCATTTAAAATTCTACAACAATTCTAGAACTTTTAAATGTCGATTGTAAAAAAAAGAACAATTTGCTTTATTAACTGGTATTCGACACATTGCCGTATAAGTAAATAAATTATTATAAACAATACACAGATGTAAGGTGAGTAGTTTAGAAGCAATGTTGTATGTCGAGTTAGTGTTGGTACCAATTATGACTACCTATACCTATATATGAAGGCAAGTTGGAAAAATATGGTGTTAAATATATTACTATTTATTTTGATACAGCGGAAAGTGATGAACGGAGTGTCTTAACACTAGGTTCCCATGTTCTCTCTGACTACTAGCAAGATGGTGTGCGGGATACAGCCACTACTTAGCCACTACATTACTTAATTTTATTTGGCCCCTGTGGTACAACAAAACGCGGCGGTGAGTTCTGACACTAAACCCGTAATGTCTTTAATTCGGTTCGGTTGAAACTGTAAAACAGTTACTAGACGCAAAATAATCTCGTTCAAAAAAATCGTATTTATATCTATATGCGCATACGCATCCAAAATTATCAATTCTACTGCATAATTAACTATCCACACACGTCAATTGTATTCGATATATCAAAGTTTCAATGTAAGTTATCTATTCAATGCCACTCAACCATTTCTTCTTGACCTCTCTGACGTGCACACCAATGAACTTTACCTAGTTCACAGTGCAGTGTCTAAATGAGTGAGAGGTCGTTTTATATTTGACGTCGCGTCGTGGAACTAAAATAGACGGTAGGTAATAATAATGTAGAGTTCTGTTAAACGTTTGGCAAACAGCTTTTATTTGGAGTTTGTGCTTTTTTTATGTTTTGGTGGATTTGTAGTTTTGAAGTGGTGAAAGGGGTGTCGTAGTGCAGCGCAGTTCGCGACAGTTCTGGGTTCAATTTCTCTTTGAGTAATATTTGCATTTCCTTCTTTCTCAGCCCAGTCAAAACTTGATAATTTAGGCAGAGAGTAGTGAATGAAATGTTTCAAAACTAGACAAAATCTAGAATTAATATACTCTCTTCTCTTTCCGCTTAACTTCGACACTCATTACCTTTTGTCTGGCGGTTCCCACCTGCAGGTCAATTTACCATTTTTTTTTGTTTCACTCTATAGAACGAACCATGGTCGACACTATAGTGTAAATTATTCCTTATAATTAGTTTTTTTTAAAGTAAGGCCCTCAAATAAGGATACTACTATAATAAAAGCTACATACAAATCTATTCAAATACAAAAGTAGATTAAAACAAATAATTTTGAACTTAAATATTAAAATGCACTAAACAACTTTGCTAACAAATATATAATATTGGCATATTGGCAGCATTGGACCAGCAAGTATCACGGTTTTGAGGTTAAGGTTTACCATTACCAGTTACTACCAACATAAAATTATATTCACATCAACTTATTTCAATGAAATAAAGTCGATTTTCCTACATTTAGTGGTATTTTATAATTGTTTTTGCGTAAATGGCGTCTACGGTTGTCATTTTCTTGCGTTAGACGCAAGGGTCTTGATCTTTACATTGAATTCGCTCCCGATGTCTTGCTATACGTTCCCACGGACAGATTGGTTTTTATTACTGTTTCATGTGATTGTTGTATAGATGTGTGTTATGGCAGTTAAAATTTGTTCTGTTATATGAACGGTTTAAGAATCTTAGGTTATGTTCAATATCCAAGAAGTAACTGTGGATTTTTAATGAATACAGTTTAGTTGATACATTACATTCGGAGAAATAGATATATTTCAAATTAATTTTTTTCCCCACTTTGGTGAAACAAAGCGCGGCGTTAAGTTCCGTCGCTCAACACACAATATCTCGATTTCAGGCGAAAATCGATAAATCTAATCTCCGGACAATAGATTCTCCATGTCCATTTATTCTGATATATCCGGGATAAAACGTGATTTAGAAAAACTCTTCCGTTATACAGTGACCGAAAGACGACGTATAGACAAACAAAATTACTGAACTTAGAAAGTTGAAATTTGTAATGTAGGTAGATTTGGAGGCGTAGGGCATCCCTGAAACAAAATTTCCCTAAATTGCCATTGGAACAGGAAAAACCGGATTTTCCATTTTACGTCTTAGTATCTAGGCAAACACAGTTGCAAGCGACTACTAGTCCGATATATATAAATATTTTTTCCGCAATATAACATGATACCTAATTATGTGTATCAATTAAAAGAAATAAGCCATATATTGACAAATTATTGAAGCTGTTACCTCCGCCTTTATAAGCAAAGCATCAGTTTTTCATATTTAACTAATATTTTAATAAGTTTACTTAGGACTAAACGTACCAGACATAACTAAATCACACGTAGCCCCGAATGGAAACGTATTATAAAACAATGAGTTCTTATCACCGCCGATTATAGAGGCAATATGAGACTGGGCACCTAAAATGTTGCTTTATTGGACATTTTTATTATGGAAATATTAACGTGAAAAAGTTTTTTTTTTGCAAAACACGTTGCAATATTACTGGAGATGGATGGTTGTTACTTCTTAGGGCTTGGAGAATAAATCAATAATCGATCTGAAATTTGATTGCTAAGTTTAAATCGATTTTCTATACTTTAAAATAATTGAGGGTAGGTAAGAAGGTTACTATTCAAAGGTTAATGAATCAGGAAATGGTTTATATTTTGTATATTTTTGTTTCTTGTCAATAATTACATTTATTATATTGGAACATAACCATAAGTAATTAATAAATTGGCGTAAATCTGTGCTATTAGCTGTAGTAATTAATTGACTTAAACTAAATCACCTACATACATACCTACTCGTACAATTGCATACGTATCAGATTAATCACGTATTAGTTGTTTGGAGTAAACTATTAAATTGCTTACTTTGACTGTTGCTAATCGCTTCTAAAGGCGTAACTGTGTATTATAGGTGGTATGACTAAATTATTATGGGTCTATTGAATTTGTTTGTGTTTCTAGGTTCAAATTCAATTTGAGGAAATGTTTATCAAGAAAATAAATTCCGGAACAAGCGTTCGATTTTTAATCAAAGGTATGATTTATCTTAATACCCTTGCCGTTGAGTTTCTCAACTGAAGACACAATGTCAAAAAATGGGGGAAGTGTTTTATCATTAGATGCCCCTGGTATATGGGGGATACCTGTTACAAAAAAAAACATGTTTAATGTGGTAATATTATTAAATTATGCCACCTGTGGTTACATAATACGTAGGTGCCTTATTTATATATTATCCTTTAAATTTATTCAAAATAACATCTAATTTACCTATTTATTATTACTTCACGTTATCATTGCGGTAGTTACAAACCGCAAAATTTGTAAACTAATTCTTGTTTTGGGGAATTTAATTTAGTTTCAACATTGTGTGATATCATATCGTAGGAAATAAAATAGGAACAGAAATATCGAATATTCCACACATTTTTATCCTTGACATTTTCCTGGATTTTTAATAATTAACGTTTTTACCTATCCTAAATTTTCGGAAACTCTTAATTTTGCTAAAAACTGATAATATACATATTTCAAATATAAACTTGCATACTATTTTCAATTTTTCTGTTCTACGAGTTTAATTCAGAATACATACATATTGCTTAAAGATTTAAAATTATAATACATATCTATATGAATACAGTTTCCTGAAAAAATATTTAATTAATGCAAATCGTGTGTTCGAACGAAGCCCCGCCACTGTACAACGTAAACATGTACGTCTTCAGATTATTACGTTACTGCCGTGTTCACATATTTGTGTATGTTTTACACGTATTTACGGGTTAAGCGCCATTTTATTTATATTTATTAATATTTTTTCACAGATTATTCATGACATTTTAGAGATTTATTAATTATGACATAAATAGAAGTTATACTATGATAAGAAAAGTATGAAAAGGAGAGTAACGTAATTAAGAATAAGTAGATAATATATAAAAGTTTGTATATTCGACAACAATTTTTCTTAATTTATTTTCCTAATTACTATGTAATTTGTGAAGTTATTTTTTAAATTCCTTTTGTAAATACTACTATAATTAAAATAGAGCAAAAAGTTCAAATTATACTAATCAATGTTTGAATTTAAGTTATCAACATCACTACTTCATCACTTTTTTTAATTTATTGAAACGAAAACTGAAATTAAAAATATAATATACAGTTAATATATAAAATTCTTAATTCACAAACAATTTACTTTATAGACACAAACGGATTGAAAAATCATAGACAAAAAATAATAAAACAATAATTTAATATACAGTTAATAATTTAATATTAATAAATATAAGAGATAGATATTAAGTAAATAAAAAAATAAACTAGCACCATTTTAGACGGCCCAAAACATTTGTGTTCTCAATTTTAAAATCCGTTCGGGGAATACGAAAAGATAACAAAAATTTCCTCGCCAATTCCGGGGAAGGACACTCGAGCTATTGTTTGTGTTGAGTGTGTTTTTAGTGACGTACCCACTGTTTTGCTTATTGTTCTGGAACTGTACTTAAATCAATGCTTTTCAGGCTCATTGGATAGTGATTGTATACGCGACGGTTGGGGATTCGATTTCCGTTTTGATTAATTTAAGCATACCTATATTTGAAATTGGTGAGGCCAGTCGTAACGCAGGGGTACAAAGTGTGATTGTAAATGGGAATGGTTGTGGGTTCGATCCCCACTCGAGAAAATGAAATATTTATATAAATTTGTACTTTCATTTCTTCTATTTATTCTTGAGGCAAAGCGCGGCGTTGATTTCCGCCACTCAACACGCAATGCCTTCAGAATTTAGCGAAAAGTGGGTAACAGTATCTTAACACTAGGTTCCCTCTGCTTACCTTAATGTGTGCGTGCTTAATGAAAATCGCATGCAGCGTGGAGCTGATTTTCATTTCCGAGATCCGCCAATGGGGAGATACCAAACACCTACATTTCTTAAAAAAATATTACTTTAAATGCCAAATTTGTTATTGTAGCTATGATTTCTAATAAGTAAAAATAAGGAGTACATATTATTTGTAATAATTATTAATATGTTGTTTTATATGGTTTTTATATAATTATTAGAAAAAAATACCTCAGCTTAGGCATTCAGTGGTTGACACAGTCATGGGCACCATCTTGCTTTATAAATATGCAGAAAAGGTGTATGAATAAATAGATGCTAATTTATTGCAAACTGACGTTGAAATTTAAATACAGGTAAATACTAATTAAGAATTGCTTTATGTTGTTAATGTTAGTTTTATTTTATCATTTCAAATTATATATATAGATATAGTTAGAGCCATCGAAGTTCGTCGTGGCTCAGTGGGACTGTCTGTAAGCGTGAGTGTGGGTTCGATTCCCACTCGCGCGAATGAAATATTTTCATTTCTCGAGTCATGCAATAGAAAAGCTAGGCGTCAAGATCCGCCACTTTTTATAAAATGCCTCGGAATAAGGCAGAAAGTTTAGAACGGAGTGTCTTAACACTAGGTTTCTGCCCACTATGCTATGTGGCAAAAAGGGTTGGAACTACTATACTTATTTTTTTTTAATAAAATTGTATGAGACAAAGTCACGTGTAGTGCTTGTATTATATAAATAAAAGATAGATACTTGAAACGGCGCCTAACCGTAGTTTCATTTCCTACTGTCCGAAGTTGATGATCGAACAATGTAATATAATATTAAAATAGTTTTTTTTTTAGTTTCTCATTTTATCAGTATCTGTAAGAGCAGTAGGGTATTCAAAGGGAACCTAGGAACCTAGTATTAAGGCACTGTATTCCCCATTAAGACACTTCCGTTTCTTATTTTCCGCCGAACCTTCGTATTTAAAGTATGTGTGCTATATGCGGGATACAGCGGAAAGTAAAAAAATCTATGCTTACACTAATATATGCAGGATAAAAAGTGAAGCTGAAAAAGAATCTAACCCTTAAATCGGTTAATATAGTTTTTAAGGTTCGTCAGTTTCATTTACTGCCCTTGGAAGATTACCAGTGCTATTATAGTACCTACCTATAGTGCATTTTACAATCAAAGATAACTATTAAATAAATAACGAAAATCTTCTAAATATTCGGGTAGTCTTAAACTAATACAGGGTTTCAAGCCTCAAACTACAATCGACAAAGATCGGAACTGTTTACGGTCAGAAGAATATATTTAAAAGTATTATAAAATATGAGAATATTTTTTTTGTTTCATGTTTATTTTTTTATATTCAATTTTGTTTTATATTTAATATGAATATAGGAAATGACAATTATTCATATTCATAATTTTAATGTTTAATTCAAACAGAAATTGTAAGGAAAAAAGTAAATATAATAAACTTAAATAGAAAGTTTATGAATTGCTAGAAACAAATGGCAATATCTATAAAAAAAATTAAGCTGTTTTATGCAATCAAGCAGGGTGGGCAGAAAAAGAGACATTATGTATGACAAGAAAAGAGACATTATGGGCAGTAAAAGAGACATTATGGGGGGGATTCAACGCCGCGCTCTGTCTTACTACAAGAGCGAAGAAATAAAAAAAAATAAGTCTCTCGAATGACAATTGAATCTATTACCATCGCGTTTGTAATCAGATGCTGTGCCGCCACGGCACTAAATAAATAATCACATATAATATTTCTACAAACACACATACGTATATATTTTATCTATAAATTTACACTAGTATGAGCATTCTGTCTGTACAAATCGGATATAAAGCCGGCGTCGGCGAAATCTAGCGAGATTGCCCGGAATCAAACCGAAACTAAACGTGTAGCGGTACTGTCGAGTGTCGACGGCGTGCCGAATACCTTTGTAGCTTTCAGTTATAATATTATAAGAGATAGACTATTGTGGCGCAGTGGCACAGCGCGTTACGTCGTGCATTATGTGTGGGTTTGATCGCCACTAGAAAAGAATGTTTATTAATGTTGGCACTAGTTTGTATTGTGTACCATGCTATGTGGTAAAAAACGGGAAACTTTTTTTATTATTTTTTTGAAATAATTGTAATACAATATTTTTATCGCCTTACCTCTTTTTGACGCCGAAATTTCCTTTATAAAATTATAAAATATCCAATAAATAGTATTCTGTCTTGTCAAATGAATATTCTAATCTTATTTTTTTTCCTTTGGTGGACAAAGCATGACATTGAATTATACCACTCAAAAAGTTATATTTTGAAAATAGGGCCGAAATTGGGAAACACCTTGTTCCCATATCATCATACTGGGTTCCCTCTGCCTACACTGTTAAGTGGGAAAAAGCGTGAATCTACATTCATCTAATCAGGCTTTTTACTCCTCAAGGTTAGAAATAACTTACAAAAACTAAATTTAACTAAACTTTTAAAACAAAAGACAGTAACAGAAAACTGTGTCTCAGCATTACAGGAAGTCTGAACTTACATTGAGTAGAAACGCCTAAATTACCCAGCCATAGTCGAATAGCGAAATCTCGTGCTGAAAATTTGCATAATTACGGATAGTGCAATTTTTCGGGTGGACTGCGGAGTTAAACGTGGGGTTTCCGAAAAAGACTAAATGCAGGAACTTGCAGCATAGCCAGTCGCAGCGAGGGCTTAACTGTGCCTTTTGAGACGTACAATTAAAGTTTTGTGGCCAAATTATTTTTGTTAATCTATATATCTATCTGCGTAGAGTTTTGTAATTGTTTTCGTTGGTAGAGTTTAGCAAAGGTATTATATTGTTTGTTGTTATTCATTTCTGGTTAGTATTATTTGGTTTGAAAAAGCTGCTTTCCGCCCAACCAAGTGAATATTAGTTTTTCGCTTTGCTTTCGCTTCATTGTTTTTTTAGCTAATTTGACCGAAATTACATTCATCCGGTTGTGAATCAAAGTAACGCGGGCGGGCCTTGGAAACGGAGTGTCGAACCTAATATTAAAACACTCCGTTCCGCAGATCCGCCCATTTTTTGAGATATCGTGTGTTCACTTTGTCTTGTTACTAAAGCTAGGAAATAAAAATGATTTTTCCCTTCCTATCCCAATTGGAAATTGAACCCACATCCGTTACATTTACAAACAGAGACCACGCCGCTACGCCACGACGGCCTTTAGCAGTATAATGTCATTACTTTAGCTAATACGAAAGTGGAAAATTAGTAAGCCGTTTAAAAAGTAAAAGTTTGCCTAAATCCAGGGGAAACAAAACAAAATAAAACTAACTTTACGAGGCAACGTGCTCGTACGTAGTCGTACGTACATAAATCGGTGTTTTTCACCGTTTTTCAACGTTTTTTTTCCAACATTTTTCATCTATTTTCCCCGCACCTGAGTGTTTTTTGCCCGTTTTCCCTATTAGCCCGGCTCGTTTTGTTTGCCACGAAATTCACTCGCTTTCAACCCGAATACGATTTACTAAAAGACTTTTGGATGTGAGGAATGGGTGGAATATCAATTAACTTGGGCAATTTAATTAGTTTGATTTTTAAATTGAATTTTTATTATTTTGCTTGTTGTAAGTAATGACTTATAAGGGTTGTTTGTCTATCTTGGACACTGATCGATCTTGTTGATAAATCTTGGATGTTTCGAAGAGCTAAATAAGTAAAACTATTGATGACGTCTCTACGTTCGAAATTATTTCTGTTATGTATATGAAAATAATAGTGTCAAATTAAATTTGGTTTTAGATTGGATTTTTACTTACGATTTTGTATAAGCATTATATAAAAAATAAATCTTGTTTTGTTGCTCAATGAGGGTAATGGAATTCGAGAAACTGGGTAATGTAATTGGTTATCAAGTTTTTTTGTTACATATTATTTTCTCGTAGTATTGCGCTGATTGGCAGGAAAATATTTCTCTTAAAACTAAGTCCACCATTGCCAGGTAGCCTTTTAATTTAATATTTCTTACACGCTATATATAAAATTAAAAAAATAATAATAAAACATATATTTTATTTTATAATAATATATAATATCAGCCATCCCCACAACTTTCTCTGTTCCGATCCATTTCGGCTAACTAGTTACGAACCATCGACAGACACTGTGCTGACGGCGACGTGACGGCGGCGACACGACAACGGGACGGGACGTTTTCGATTTTTCCTCGAAAAACCTTTTACTCATTTACGTCGTCACGTGCGGTGACTGTCTGTCCAAAGAACAAAAGCATTGTAATGAAACTGCTCTTTAATAGTAAAAATAAAATAAAAAACTGCTTTTTTTGCTGTAAAATGAACGTTTCATGTTAAAACGAAATCGTTTGGGAATAATTACGTTACGTTGTATTATTATATTTATCACGTTTTTTTGTTTGTCAATATTCAGTGTTACCTAGTGAGTTAATGGTTTACTTTTTTTTTAATTTGATATTTTCTTAATTTGATATAATAGATAATTTCGTGAAAATGATTGAATTTTAATTTTGTTTTCATATTTCTACTGAGGTGATTAGTGTTTGTAGTGTAAGATACCAATATACCAATTTGAATATTGATCTATATCTTAGTCGAAAGAATTATGGTTTATCATTTTTGTGTATAAAATTTTGAAACCCACTATTTAAAATTAACTGTCTATAATCTAATCTATAGATGTATAACTTATCTCTTCTATTTCTGACTGACTGACAGACGACGCAAAGTCGAAATTTTTAAAAATATGTACTTAACTGACTAGGGAATAAATAACGAGTTACAATTTTTCATAACTGCACCCTGCAAGACACCTAGTTTTAAAACACTCCATCTCTCACTTTCCGCCATATTTTAAAGACGTTGAGTGGCGGATATTAATGCCGCACTGTGTCAACAGAATGAGCAAAAAAAAATTATTCATTCCTCCTATTCAAAATCGAACCCACGATCGACGCGTTTACAATCAAAAGTAAAAAGTCTTTTTCATACGCTAAATAACCCTTACAGTAGTAAAATGCGAAATTCTTATACCTAAATAGTATAAAATATTCCATTCACTTAGAGTTGTAGAGGATTTATCTCAAATCTAGGTGAGCTGGGAAAATCTGAGCTAGACCGGTTTGCTATTTTGCGTATCTGTGTACGTAGGTATTCTACAATATATAGATATATACGTTTTCAAGGTTATACTGTGACCTTAGTGTAACCGTTCACCGAAAACCTAGGTTAGTCTTGTTCTGGGATTAGGGCTGTTAGTTCTAGGGGAGGGTTAGTGATTTGTTTTTATTGTTTAGATATTAAATTTTGAGACATTGTGTGTTAAGAAGTGGAACTCAATTGTGCTACTTACTCTGTTAGAGCGGAGGAATGGAAATAATTCATTGCCCAGGGTGGCAATCGAACCCACGACCATCACGTTTTCACACTCTACAATGTCACACCATTGCGCTACGTTGACCTAACATTCACATACATGATGTAATTGTAGTCTCGAGAATTGACCAGAAAGTGGAGTGTCTTAACACTAGGTTCCCTCTACCTAGCGTGACTCTATATATAATATTATGTCCTTAAAATGACGTGAACTAGGAACTGAATGTCTTTTCATTAATGTTTCTCTGCCTACTCTATCATGTATGAAAGATTTGCGAAACTGTAACAAACTTTTAGTATTTATAATACTACACAGCGAGTGTCAACCCTGTCCTAGCACCAAAACAAGTAACCTAGATCCCACTGCCCTTGTACCCGATAGCAAGTAGGTATCTATTGAACCGCAAGAGTTACATTTGAAGGAATTTGATCCATATTTTGTATTGATAAAGTCTAAAATTGCAATGTCTATGTCTAAATCCAACGTTGCTACCATTTAAAATGATCGTCGGATTGTTATATTGCGTCTTATTCGGAGTTAGGTATAAATTTTGTGTATTTATTTAAATTTGAAACTATTTTAAGGCCGTCGCGCACAGTGGCCTGACTGTAAATGTAAGTTGTTTGTTCGATCTCCACTAGTGGGAGTGAATAACCGATGTTTAGTGAGAAACTAAATATCCTCTATCAACCCAGAAACTTAATGCAGTAAGGATGAAAGATATGCTAATAACTTTTATTTACGATGTTTATACTAAATTAACGAAATGGTTATGGATTCGAATCCAAAATCAAAATTCTCTCAAACGTCTTAAAATAAAGCGGCGTTGTTTTTTGTCAACACGCAAAATCTGGAATGTCGGAACGGAATGTCCGTATATTCACCGTACTCTCTAGATGCGTGATATAGCGTAAAGCTACTAACTAACCTCTTATAGAAAGCATGCACAGTTGCTGGCCACGACTAGTATAAAATATAGTAACGACAATTATAACATATATTAACTAAAACATATGCTTTTGAGAACATTCGAAACAATGTGATTCAAATGCACTGAATACGCATCGAGCTCAAGGGCGTTACTACGTTACCTATCTGTATATATGTTACCTACATATATGTATGCACAGTGGCACAGTGGGTGACTAAACGCGACGGTGGTGGGTTCATGTTGTATATACATGAGGTAATAAAGTGTTAATCGACGGATTAACTATCTCCGTTATGGGTGGGAGAATTCCATACATATACATTTTATCCCCCTACCATGTACCCTAGTACCGGTACCCCGTTACACCCTTCTGCCTCAGAGTGAGGCGACAAGCTAAATCAAAAAGTGGACTATAGACTGTCATAATATAAAGAGCTCTACCTGTATGTGGAAGAATGAAGCTCATTTTTTAATATCAACCATTCCCATAAGAATTTTCAAATTGGGCCACTAAGCAGAAAAACGTTCTCATTTTAGTATTTTATGTTATTTGCAAGACAAACAAGACTAGCGTCATATAACGCTCGAAAGTGGAGCCGTGTGAAACAGCGTTCAAATATTTCGCATGATATACGAGATGGCATTTAGTTTTAGCTAAGTTTGGATGGCTGCAAAAAATATTATTAATGATAAATATCTATAAATATTTTATTTAACTTCACGCTGTATCCCGCATATGGTAGGTAGCTAGAGGGCGGGAGACGCACTTCTCGATTGTCGAGGTGTTGTGGGCGTAACTTTCACTTTATTGTCCTATAAATGTTTGGTGAGATATTATTAGAAGGCATCAAAAAGAAAAAAGAACGAAGAAATTATAATATTAAGTAATTTAATTAAAATCAAATAAAAAACTGTCGAGTTTACAGTCACATGCTTCATGCCCCTGCGTCATGATAGTCTAAAACTGGTGGTTCTAAAATATTTTTCAGAGAAGTATCCATATTAGATAGATTAAAATTTTATTTCAGTCTATCTAATATTGCAGTTATTAAATATCTGACTGTACATTCAATTTTTGTTCGATTTCTATCTCGAATCCAGTCCAATAATTTCATCCCTTTTTTTTGTGTTTTATCTATCTAAATACTTTTCTTACATTAGTAAGTGGCAATAAAAAATGTCATCTGGAACAATTTCAACTATCCAACTATCATGGTTCATGAGATACAGCATAGTGATAGACAGACAGACAGACTGGCGGACAGCAGAGTCTAGTAATACGTAACCGGGGTTCCGTACTCAAGGTGACGGAACCCGTTTTTCACCTTGAGGACGGAACCCTGACCGAAAGTCACGAATAAATATAAAAATGATAATATGATACGATTGTTCAATACCATAATGCAAATTCAGCAACAACGGTAACCTACTGACATAGCGAACGCGAAAACGCTGATTCTAATAGTTTATAAACGTTTTGTAAACGTTTCACAGCTTAAATATTTTGTTCTATAAGTGACAAATAAATATGTTTTTGTAATTACGAAGCCAGTTGTGGGGTATAAGCGACAGGTTGTGGGTTCGACTTCCACTTGAGGAAATGAAATATTTAATTTAATTTCATTTTATTTTATTTTATCTTTGGTGTAGAGACAAAGCGCAGAGTTAAGTTCAACACGCAATGCCTTGAGAATTTGGCGGAAAATGGACTACTTAACACTAGGCCCCCTCTGTCTACTCTGCAACATCCGGGATACAGCGTGAAGCTATTTGCTTAATTACAATTATGATTGCAACCGTCATGGCACTATCAGACATCTAATTCTAAATTCGACGGTTGTGGGTTCAATTCTCACTCGCGGGAGTGAATTATTTTCATTTCCCTGTTTTTGTGGAGAAATGGTGACGGTGAATCCCGCCACTAAGTATAGAATGTCACAAAAAACATATATAAAGCTCTGCTGTGCAATTACCTTAACCAAAATGAACATTAAATCTAATTAACATTTAAATTTTGCTTCTGCTACATATTTTGACAGGTAGTTATCCTTAGATTACGGCCCAGGTATGCAGTGACCTCGACGAAATGCAGTTTTGTCTAGACGAATAATAAAAAGACATTGCTTTGGTCAAACAAAAAACTTATTTGACATACATATGTAGGTCCTAACTCCTAACCTAGCCTAATCCATATATTGTAATGTCTTGGCCTTCGCTAAATTTGATTTTGATGTAAATTGTAACTTTAAGGTCAAATCCGTACAGTGAAGTTCATGGTGAGGAAATTTTTCATATTTTTTGTCATGTTTTTTACATACTGTGAAATATGAAGTCGGTTACTCTATTTAAAACAATTTTTAAAAAAAATATCACGTGTGAACTCCTATACCCCCATTGAACCCCTGTCTTAGAAATGCCCTAAGATTTCTCTACTATTCTTGAGTTTACTCTATTGAAAAAATATTTTATTATATGGACAATATTCAAATACTTATTTAGAAAACGTATAAAAATTTTGAACGTAGCGGGACTCGAACTCGCGCCTCCTGGAAACCGACTAGTACGAACGTATGGCTTAGCGGTCAGAGCGCCTGATAATCTCGCCTTATCATATCATATTGAAAAACAAATTGATATTGATAAGAAAAAAGAATAACATTTTACAAAGCTTGTAAAACTTTAACGTTTTATTCATTATTTGTTTATTTTTAGATATTTTGAAATCAAAGATGTATATAGTTCTTATAAAGCTAACAGAATTTTTTAAAAAGTCAGCTTCACGCTGTATCCCGCACACAGCAGGGTAGGCAGAGGGAACCTAAAGTAAGACACTTCCCCACTCTCTGCAGAATTCTGGAGGCATTGCGCGTAAAGTGGCAGAACTCAACGCCGCGCTTTGCCTCGACACCAGATCGAAGAAATGGAAATATAAATTTAAGTAAATATTTCATCTCCTCGAGTGGATATCGAACCCACAACCAGTCGGTTTTACAGTCACATTTTGTGCCGTTGCGCCACGACTGAATAGAATTTTAAGTAACGTAATATGAATAGATATGATGAAAGTATAGATAATATAATTTAATACGATAATTAAGTGTTACAACTAATACTTGTGTTTAATTATTTCATTTGAACGTGACATCACCGGATGTGACACTCCAAACATTATTATCTAGACTTTTGACTGAGATTTATAAGGATTTACAAGGTTAGCTGCACACTGGAGAGTACAAAGCTTAGTTATGGTATTTTTTTAAGATGCACGCTACATCCCGTATATAGCAAGGTAAGTAGAAAAAAAATTTTTTAGTACTCTACGAATATCCGTTGAATTTTTGAGACATTGTGCGTTGAGTGACGGAACTCAACGCCACGCTTTGTCTTCTTTGCTAGAGTGAGGAAAATAATTATCTTCCTCGATGATCTTGTTATCATATACTTGTTTACTATAGATTTTTTTTTATCTTGTGACAAAATAATCTACAATGTGTGATGTGTCTAAACCTAACTTCATGAATCATATAATGTTTTGAATAAGTAAAAGGTACCTTAACACCGTACTGTAGGTTAGACAATAGGGCCATATAACGTGTGATAATATTAAAAGATGAACCATATTAAAATTAGTACACAGCAGGGTAGGCAGAGGGAAGTAAGACACTCCGTTCCCCATTTTCCGCCGAGTTCTGGAGGCATTGCGTGTTGAGTGGCGAAACTTAGCGCCGCGCTTTGCCTCGACACCAGAGCGAAGAAATGAAAATATAAATGTAAATAAATATTTCACTGCCTCGGGTGGGGATCGAACCCACAACCAGTCGATTTTACAGTCACACTTTGTGCCTCTGCGCCACGACTTTTCTGATGAACCATATTTTATCTATTAATTTTAATTTAGTATTTTTTTTAAGGGTGTGTAGGGTTTGTATTGGTAGAAACGGCACCCTTATAGGATCAATTTGTTTATATTTTGTCCGTCTTTCAAGACCATTTATCTTATGATTGCGTGTAATTATCAAGCTGAAATGTATATCATATATTTAGAACTATAGTCCCTTGAAACACAGGAAAAATCAAGCCTCTAAATGAACGTAATAAAAAAATATTTATATATATTTATTAGACTTCATTTTAAGTAAGTAAATTAATCTATTCAAATACTACAAATTTTATGTTTAATAAAATATTGAAATAATAGTTATACAAAGAAAAAACAAACAGACCTTAATAGAATATTAAAGAAAAAAAAACACTTTATAGGAAAATTTTGCTTTGAAATCGTTTACAACTAAGAAAATAAAGAAAAAGTAGTTAGGCCAGTTTACATGAAGGGCCTGTAATGGCTAATGCGAAATATTTTTATTTTATTTACATGAAATCGAACCAAATCTCGTGTAGATTATTAATGACTGCGTTCTTTAAAGATAAAAAACAACCCAGTTTCAAACTTTGAAGAGATTAAAAGCCAAAGTATTGAAACCTTGAAATTGAATCCCCACTCTAAGGAATTATTATATTGAAAAATATTTTATTTTCTGTAAAATAGCAACATATATAAATTAATTTAATTTATATTTATTAATAAACAAAGAATGCTTCGAATGCGGGCGAGACAATAGTGTCTTATCACTAGGTCTTTTACTACACGTCACTACTCTGAGACTAGCCTGTTGTGCGGGAAAATGCCTAAAATGTAAAAAGAAGGGATGCGATGCGGGGAATTCAACTTTTCTTATAAGCCTTCTATTTTTGTCCTTTTCTTTTTTTTTCATTTCAGCTTCACGCTGCATCCCGCGTGAAGCAGGGTTAGGCAGGAGGAGCCTAGTGTTAAGAAACTGCGCTCCTCATTTTCCGCGAAGTTCTGAAGGCATTGCGTATTGAGTGGCGGAACTCAACGCCCTGCTTTGCCTCAACACCAGGGCGACGAAATGAAAATCTTTTATTTCCTTGAGTGGGAATCGAACCTACAACCTGTAGCATTGACAATTTTTGAAATAAAAATTAACAAATAAAAAGAACAATAAAAAGAAGTTATTTATTAAATCAGTTGACAGTTATTCATGACGTAAGATAAATAAAATGTTAAAAAGTCATATCTGTTTCTACTTTCTTAGACAAAAAAATATTTTTCTTTCCTAAGTGTACTTTAAAAATGTTAGGCATATCTGTATTTATCCTAAAAGTAATAGTGGATGTAAGGCAAATAAGTTTGAGGCTGTAAAGCGAATGTGTTAGAATTTTTCACATTAGGACCAAAGGAAGCCATTTTGCAAACAAAATCTAATATGCTGCCAGTATATTTCCACCTTATGTATTGGAGCTACCGTGTATGGACTTAGTGGTGATTTTTTTTAGAAAATTTCTATAAAAGTCACAATTTTAATATACTTTTTTTATATTATTTTTCATATGTAAAAATATGTGGAAAAAAAATAAAAAAATTAAAGGAAAAAATGCTATAAAGACGAAAAATTATTTAAAAAAGTTAATTCTTTTATAAACAAATTTAATTACACTTATTCTTAGACATATCATTAATAAAATAAATATTATTAGTCAACGAATGTTACAAGTAAATTAATATAGAACTAAATATTTCATTTAAAATGACCATACATACATACATATGTATAAAACATACAAAAGATCATTTTAAATGAAACAAAACTAAAATCTGTTTCTACTATAGCCAACCAGCCGTACTTGTTGATTCAGGCATCGGCACCACATGTCATGTAACCTATATTCCTGTGTTCCTAGAATAAACATAGTTGTTTAAAATCAATATAATATTATGGTAATGTTAGTTTGAGCGAGAGTTTTTAATTAATAGCTTATTACTTACTTTTTTTATTAACTTCACGCTGTAACCTACATTTAAGGTAGGGTAGGCAGAAGGAACCTAATGCTAAGACTGTGCCTCGCTTTCCGTTTAATTTTCAAAACATTGGGCGTAGAGTGGCGGAACTCAACGCCGTGCTTTCTTTTGTTACCAGAGCCGGGAAACGAATGTAATATTCCATTCATACAATTGGGCATCGAAACCACAACTCTCGTGATTTAAAATTAAACGCTCTGTCATTGCAGCACGACGCGTAGACTAAAACGAAAACAAAAATTAAGATTTCTAATTTTATTTTCTTTGGTGAATGTTTTGATAATTATAATATTATATTTACTTATTTCCATATCTATTCATATAAAACTCTACCGTTATTTACCTTACTGACAGCAACCTTATTTTTAAAATACTAAATTTAATTTTATTTATAACACATAATTACAAATATTCCTTAAGGTCTAAGGTCCAAAGTTTATTTAACTGTAAGTAATGTATGAAATCATTAGAGTAATCTCATTTAGGGTACCACGGGGATAGCTAAGAGCGACGTGATTAACGCTCTACGTGACCAGCTTAGAAATATGGCATTTACACCGATGTTGAATAAACGAATTTAGTATTTAGTTCAACTATAAATCATAGTTCTGTTGTGGCGAATGGATGAATATTTAAATGGTTTTAAAATTAAGAGGCGAGAATTGTTAATATTTGTCTATGAGACGCTGTCGTTGGTAGTGCAGCATATGACTGTAAATGCGATAGTATGGGTTCGATTTTCACTCGAGGAAATTAATTATGTAATAGTTTTATTCAACACGCACTATCCTCTGTCTACCCTACTATATGCAGGATACCGAGTGAAGCTAAAAATTATAAGTAAGTTATCTTCAAAAAGTAAGAATCTCATCAGCATCATCAACAGCTTATCCTCCCACTGCTACATATAGGCTCCACTGGCAAACCTAAACTTTAATTTAATTCTAAAAGTAATATTTTTTTTTGCTCTACATTGGTATTTTATGAAATAGTGTAAAATTACTAACAAATGAATTTCCATTTGAAAATTGGTATTATTCCATTTGAAAATGAGGTGGTATAATACGCCATTTTTATTGACTGATGTTTTTTTATATATTGATAAGCATTTTTATACCATACAAGTTAAAATCTAGTAATATTACTCCGCAATCAGCCATTGGGAGTCAATTGGTAGATCTCGACGTCACATTTTATCTAGCTCTAATGAAAAACAAAAATATTTTGAATTATAACCGTTCCCACAATTCAAAATCGAACCTAGAACCCACATCTATTTTATACAGTCAAAAGTATCCTAACACTCTAGTCTGAAATCACGTAACATTAACCGGTCGAGTAAAAATCTACCCAAAAAATAGCCAATAAAAGGAGTAAATATTAATTATTTCACATCGGTTTTAAACGCAAACAGTGACGGGGCCGACGTCCACTTAAGCCGTAGGATCCATTCCACCCCTATTGATTTTAGCCCACCCCCCTAACACCCCCTCCTTTTTAAAACGACCAGACAAAGGTTTGGCGAATTTTTCATGCTTTACTTGATGTTGTCTAGACTAAATTACTTATTGGCACATTGTGACGATTAATAGGAAATTTGGTATTTTTTTTGTTTGATTTGTTAATATTACTAGTATATCTGTATTCATATAATTATTTTTTTTTTGTTTTTTTTTTATGTCTTAGAAAATTTATTAAATGCTATTTTAATTATAAAGTTTATATGATATGATAAGTTATATAAACGTATCATGTCATAATATATAAACTTTATAATATTCGTATTCATAAATTTTACAAATATTAGCATTGAGAGGGAATCGAACTTGCTATATCTATGATAATGGTGATAATTTGACATAATTATACTAAGAAAATAATTCTGTTAATTTATTTCTCTGAAGTTCTCATACATTGTTAGTATTACAATAATACACAACTACTTTGTCTTTTAAAAGCATAAATTAATTTTATGTTTGACACGCAACTCTACTTAAAGCTATTAGGAATGTAACCTATATTTGAATGGATCCTAAAAGTTAGAAATAGGTCAACTAAGCTGAACTCAATATGGCCTATATATTTTTGTCATTTTTCTCATATTGTACAACTTTCTCTACTTTCTGATCTTATGGCGTAAGAGTGGTGAATTGTTAGTACTTAATGCTATATTTGGTGTAATTGGTCTAAAAGATCTTTTTTTTTTAAATATACGTTTTTGAATTCGAATCCACAACCATGGTGTTCAGTTGATCGATAACCGAGTCGATAGGTTAAAGTTGCGATTAATTTTAATTTTGACATTATACTTTGGCTTAAGCAATAAAATCTTGTCTTGTATAGGTTTTGATAGTCATCAAAACCATATCACTGTCTATGCAATGTTTGTCCAGCCAAAACTCGGCAATACGAGACGTTGGTAAGTTCCAGCGGATCGACGAGAATCAATACAAAAGTGTTCACCGTCACGTCTGTCTGTACGGCACCAGCAACAGTTAGTACAGGTGCAGGGGATCTTGGAACTTTTTTAGTTCTCTTTACTATTTACTTTTGGTGTTTTATTATAAGTGTAGAGTGGAGTGTCTTAACACTAGGTTCTCTTTGCAAAAGGAAGTCCAGGATACAATAATATTATAATGATAGGTGGTGGTTTTGTATTTGCTTTGCGCTTTTCCATTGGTGGAGCTTTTCCATTACTTAACTCACAAGAGAGTAGAAATATTTCGTGATTTTTCATAATAAATGGAATAATTAATCCGTCCTTTTAAGGAACCCTTATAAGGTCACTTCATTCTGTCTGTCTGTCTGTCAAGAACCTTTTCAAAGGAACGCTTGGAAATATCATATAGTTGAAATTTTACTCTCAAATTTACGATTTATCTTTCTTGCTCTTATTTTTAAATTTTCTTCTTTTAAAAAATCTTCTTACGTTCCTTTGATTCTCTACCTTGGATTCTCTATCTTTTGTATTTCTTTTATTGTTTCTATTATTATACGTATTCAAATATATATTTGTCTAACACATTTAACGGTACAGCATCTGCAGTTCACCACAACTGAGGTTTGTCCTCTACGCACCGATGCTTTGAAATTTAATTAGACCCAGTTTCGTTGCATTTGCATCGCGTCAATGGCGCATACGTCAAGGTTGGTGTGTTTGTTTCGCATTACTCACAAACTGGAGCAACTTCGGTCTATACATATGGCAATGTTTAGGTGTCGTTTTACAGATGACCTCTTAATATCAAGGTTGTATAGATAAAAAGATTCGCGTCGACCGAATAATTTGGAGTATTACAGAAGAATAATAAATGCAGAAAAAGGTAGATAAATGCTGTGAAGAATCGTTCTCTTGGTAGGAGATGCTGAGTTAGTTGCCGTGAATAGATTCACAGAATATCAAGAGAGAGACTGAAGAATAACATGCTCAGTTTGGGAACATGGAAAAATTTGTGACAAAACAATAGCAAAAAAGATATGAACATACGAAACAAGACAGTGAGAAGCAGAAAGTGAGTGCTAAGACAGACAGCGGACGACCTTGTTTTATTTTCAAGTATTAACGATACTGGAGGAAGGTCACGTCAAAAAAGTGACGATTCTCCGGAAGGCATGTATGAACAGGTTGTTGACATTGGACCGAAAAAGAAGATGCAGAGGTAAAACAATGCAATATGTGACAAAGCTAAAAAGAATGAAAATGCGATATATTATTATATAGAATAAATAGCCTAACTCAATTAATATAATTGCGAAACACCAATTAATGTTATAAATCAACAAGACAGCCGTTCCTCAATAATTGGACGTTGCACAAAAGGAAACAGTTGCCGACCTCACCTGACTAGAATATTCTGTCCTTTCAAGTTAAAACTGTTTAGAATTATGTAAAAATTGTCCTTATTCTCGTCCTTTAAATTTAAAATGCGCTACAGTTTGACGGGCTTTATTAGAGCAAGGACTTGTTTATGTGTATATGTTTTTTTTATTTTTAGCCGTCGTGGCGCAGTGGTACAGCGTTTGTCTGTAAATGCGATGGTTGCGAGTTCCACCTCGATTTGGAAGATTGATTATTCATTTCTCTGTTCTTATAAATAAAATGCGGTGTTGAATTCTATAATTTTACAAACAATGTTGCAAATTCACAAAAAATGGACACAAAGTGGAGAAAGGAGTACCTTAACATTAGATTCTATCTGCTTACCTATGAGGGAAAGCGTGAAACTGATTTTTAATAAAATTTATTTTTAGTCGTATAAATGAAAAAAAAAATGTTATAATGATTTATAAATCAAGTTAAAAGTAGTATCAAAATTTGGATGAAAGATTTCGAACAAAAAAAGAAATCCATGTTTCGTATCATGAGATTTACATAAAAAAACTTACAGATTTTATGAGAGTGAATCTGTCGTTTAAGATATTGCATGTTTAGTATCAAAACCCAATGGCTGACTAAGAAAAAAAACTAAATTTCAAAAAAACTAATTCACATATTAAACCACGAAGTATAAATAATTTAATTCTAAATTCGATACAAACGTTCAAAGGCTAAAAGTACCAACTTTTATAGAATATTCAGGTCAAATGACACACGAAGTGAATTAAAGGCAACCGAAACATAATGCCGATGTATTCGTGTAATTAGCATTTAATAATTCACACACAGCTGTCTAGTTCTTTAATGACTTAATTAGACTGACAGATACAAAATTGACGTTTTTTATAAATTATATTCTGATATAAGTCTTGCTAATTTGAATATTGATATAGTGGGGGATGGAAACTTAACTCAAAGTTCCCTCTGCCTACATTGCTATATACAAGATACAACTTAAAGTAAAAAAAAATTGTTAAAAAATCCAAAAAAAAATGTACGCACTGAATGACGAAATTCAATGCCGCAGTTTGTTTTGTAGGTCAGATAATCGAACATACAACAATAATACTTATTTAGATATAAACCGTAGAACTGAGACATGACAGTTTTAATGATATCTTATTGTAAACTAGCTTTTAACTGTGGCTTCGTCCCATATGGCAATAACTTAGTTATTCACAGAATATTACATCAAAACGATTAACGTGATATAATATAGGCTATATTCTACTTTTATAGTTTGGAATGTATTTTTTTAGTTTAAACTAGTAGTTCTTAAGTTAAGAGTTTTAGATACAAATCATAATTATGACCGTCCGAATGAGGGCATGGTGCTGCAGTGGTAAGCGATTATTGTGGGTTCGCATTCAGGATAATGAAAATAATTTATTTTTTAAAATTTTCATTTTTCTCGCCCTGGTAACGAGGCAAAGTTGCGCCACTTAACTCGCAATGCCTCAGTAATGCGACAGAAAGTTGGGACTGGAAGTGTCTTGATAAGAAACGGAGTGTCTTAACATTAGGCTCACCCCCCCTCTGCCTATCCTGCTGTTCGGATACAACCTGAAGCTAAAAAAACCTAGTAGTTCTTAAATTAAGAGTCTTAGACACAAATCATAATTATGACCTTCATTACAAAAGATTTTTTATAGCTTCTACTATCGTTACCATTGGAATATCTTTAAATAATTGCCCTTATTGGTATTAGTTGTTTCTATAATTATAATTAATCTGAACAGATTAACTGGGACAAAGGAATTATTTGAAATATTTTATAGCTGTTTTAGAGAAGACTCAAAATATAAAATGTAATAAATGTGGATTCTAACAGGCACCAATTATGTAGGGGAAAACTAAGAGAATTTTTTTCAAAATTCCTAGGGGAACAGCAAAACAAAAACGTGTTTTTTCAATTTACGTCTTAAAGTTAAGGCCAGTAATGGCGCAAGAAAGTGTGCCTGTAAACGCCACTGGTTGTGGGTTCGATCGCCATTTGAGGAAATGAAATATTCATATTTCATATTTCCAATGAAATTCCCTTTGAAATTAAATATTATATTTCCATTTCTTCGCTCTGGTGTCGAGGTAAACCGCGGCGTTGAGTTCCGCTACTCAACACTGAATGCCTCCAGAATTCGGCGGAAAGTGAGAAACTGAGTGTCTTGCGTGATACAGCGTGAAACTGTAACGATCGATAAAAAGTGCACGCGAACAAAGTTGTGGGTGACGACTAATCCTCATTAAGTTTATCATAATGGCATTTACATCGACAATTACAACTCTTAACACATAAAGGTGTACTCAGTATACTGTTTCTAATTCGAAAATAAAAAGGAAAGACATAAGGCACAAGATCAACTAACCGTACAAAATTTAGAAAAAACAAAGGATCTAAGAAAACCATAAATAGCAAGCTACGATTGTTAATCTTCGGCAGATGCTTCTTGAGAAGTTTATTAACATTTAACTGAACTTAGGCCGAAACTGATGTTCCATACATTTGTGGCAATTAATTAAACATTAATTGACGATCGTGAGTGTAATTAAGAACATTCAAAACTAAATTGCAAGCGTAAGGTCTTTTTCGTATGTGGCTAATCGATTGACTTTTACTTAAACACGAGATATTGGTGGGAAGGCAGCAGCTGTCGATGCTTAACTAATATATTTGTATGTTAATCATACTATAAAACATTTATGACTTAAAACGAATTACGGTAATGCTCATTTCTCACTACTTTTCTTGGATTCCATTGGTCCAATGAAAGTATTCTTGTGAAGTTATTGAGTGCTTTGTAAATATGTATATTTTATACTAGCGACTCGCTTGCGGCTTCGCCTGCTGGAACTACACAATTAATAATAACATTATAATTTCAATAAGATATCGGCCAGATAATATAATTCAATATTTTTTTTAATTTGTAGCAATTTATTCGAACATAATACTTTATACTGACATAACTTTTTTATTTATGAACCGATTTAAATAAAATAAATACTAAGTGTTAACGGAAGCTTGCCAAAGTATAATAGGAATACTGCACTGAAATCGGTTTAGCCATTTCTGAGATTAGCGTGCTCCAACGCAGAGACGACAAACCGACAAACATTTAAAAATAATTGTTTTGGGTTCTATTACAGTAATGCATGCCCGTTGAAGTTTTTCTCATATGTCTTTCAAGTAAGGACAGCAATGAAAATTTTATTACATGTATATATTTGAATTAGCAGTATTTGAACTAACATCTCTTCCTTACCAAGATGATAGCAACAAATGTTATGATCACATAAAAATTACAAGAACCTGTAAGACTGTTTTAGTAACATTAAATTGGTCCGAAAATATTTCGGCATTTGTCCGATAATAACTATTTAAACGCAAAATAACATAACCTGACTGAGGCTTTAAAGAAGTCATTGTATATTTATTTATTCTTTAGTCGAAAAGCGTTCTACCGCAATTTGGATAAAACCTGCTATTTTACTAAAATTATACGTTTAAAGACAATAAAGATGCATAATGCAGGTATAAAAAGACATTATACTAAAGTGGTATACGTAAAATATTAGGAATTACTTAAGGGAGCCCTAAATCTATTTGAGTTGACAGTCCCAGACACCGCGATAGCCGATGGGTCCAGTGAATCCTTGGAATGGTAAGGTTTCTTCTCTGATTCTAGAAAACAAAGTGTAATCTCATTTGTTTTATCACTTTCTTTTTCTTTACCCCTTGATACTTGCGACTTCGCGTCCTTGGTTCAATAACTAAGTTACATCGAAAGTATTAATGTAATGTAATATCGTATATATTTATTCTTCTTTGATGAAAGGACTATCCAACTCAAAAAGTTTCATTTTTTTATTTAAACTAGTAAGCGAAGAAAGAAGTTTGTTAGTTTCATAAAATTCATTTCTAAATGTCTAAAATCATACACTGTAATATTAAAGTTTATACTCATCTATTTTCGTCTGAACTTTGTAACAAAGTAAATAATAGTCAGTGTATGAGAATATCCACCTTTTGGATTACAAGCGGCCAACTTATGGTGTTTTGCTTAATTGACAAACGGCATACGAAATTACAGGTACGCAGGTTCGATTTGTTTACAATGTAATGCAAATGACTTGGTTATTACGTTGTACATTTGAAGTAGTTGTGGCTTTTCTATCATTTCGAGAAGTGATTTATACGTATTTAATAAGTATTTTTCTTTCCTAATTGTGGAATAACACTCAAAAAGAATGTTAAAAATAAGTTATTTATATTTGATTTTGTGTTACAAATATTGAATGCGTTTACGAATTCTCTTTGATGAACTCTATGATTGAGTGGAGTCAATGGTCTAAGTTTATGCCTAGATATTTAGAAACAAGTATGGTGTAATAAAAGCTAGCCAGCCATATGTTTTTAATTGCCTGAAAGTACAACAATACGACAATTTTTTTATAATTTAAACGTCATTTTTAACGATTTTCTAAAATAAAATCTAGCTTAACTTAAATTCCAATATCTCCTGCGACTGTACTCGAGGTGCACCACCTGTGGCTTCGTAAATTTAGTATATACCCTTCTCGTTCACACCTATTACACTATTCTATAGCTATTTCACTCTCGCATGTTTTCACAAATAAGTTGCATCCGAAAACAACATAGAAAACAGTATTTTATTACCATTTGAAAGTGGACTTTAGACCTAAAGTATTAGGTTGATATTTCATTGAAATTATACAGTTAAGAACTCATTGTTAGCCTGAAAGTTTCAGGGAAGGGAAATACAGCCACAACGCATTCTGATTGTAATATAATGCGATTTAAAATAAATAGTGTTGTAACTACTGTCGATGTTAAAAGTAAGAAAAGTTGGCAACTATCGGTGTTTAAATCGGTTTTTTTAGGCTGTTATAGTGCAGTTGATATGTTCCTTACTGTATGAAGTTGTTAGCAGTTCGAATCCTCGACATTTCACTTATGATTTCATATAAATTATGCTAGTCTAAAGTATAGTATACCGAAAATTTGTCAAGTTATATAGTAGTTGCCAAAATGAGAAATAACTATAAATATATTTTGCCTTTATTAATTAACAGGTGGTAAAAAGAGAATAAAGTGGCTTATTTCAGTTATCTTTATCTATCAAGGAAATACGTGAGAAGGAAAAATAAAATATTGTAGTGTAGAGATTCATCCCTCTGTAATGTTTCTATCATAGAGAAAAAAAATACTCCTTTCCCACTATTTTCTCCACTTTCCCTCTATATTTTGATACATTCAACGCCGCGCTTTGTCTTGTTACTATAGCAATTAAATACAAAAATCTAGGTCCCACGAGTGAGATTCGAATCCACAACCATCGCGTTCATATACAGACGCCGTGCTGCAGTACCACGACGGCCTCAATATAATTCTCCAGTAGGTACATTAAACATTACCAGTGGTGACATTCGTATAGCAATAATAATAATTTACAGTCTACATAAATTTTTACGACGGAATCGTCATATTTATTATAATTTTACGCGATAGTATCTAATAAAAGCAGTGCATATTAAAACTGAGTTTACCTTATTTAGATAAAATGGATTATAAAATTAGTAATTTATTTTAATAATTTATTAATTATTAAATTTTATAAAAGGTTTTTTTTATAATATAATTATAGCTACAGCAAATATGGAGAACGTAGAGTCTAAATACTAGATTATCTTTGTCTATATATATTTAAAATATCTGTTTTTAGCTTCACGCTCTATTTTCATTAGCTTCAGGGTAGGCAAAATGAACTTAATATTAAGACATTCCGTTCCTCACAAAATTTTCGAAAGTTTGATTGAGTAAACCAAATTCCGTTACTCAAGCGAGCATCTGAAAATAACCTAGACCTAGACTACGAATCGAACCCACAGTCAGAGTCAGTCAGAGTCAGTGCCACAACGGCCTCATATGAAATACAAATTTAGTATAACAAAATATACTACGCGATATATTAACTATTAGAACGGAATGTGCTTATGTGTACCCTATATATGAATATATTTAAGATGTATTATTTGAAAGATTTATTGGAGAATGTAACTTGTAAAATACATAATAATGTATTTCACAAATTCTACTGCAAATTATAATGTTTTCCTATTCAGGTCCTGGCTCTATCATCAGACCAACCGGTGATATTATATTATTCTATTGTCGCCTAACCTACCTATCACTGCTAAGTTACATGATGATATATTTATTATCAGAAGCTACTACCTAATGAACAATGTGAAAGTAGTTAATAAGAAAAACACCACGCAAAATCTTCAATTAACATTTAATTTACATTATGAAATCCTAATTATCCACTAAACGACGTCACTACGTGCTTACTAAAATATTTTTAAGATCTTTTGTCATATAGATATGTTCCAGCAAAATAACCGACATAGGTCTTAAATATAAAAAAAAACATAAAATTGAAATTTTTAAGTAAAAACTATAGATTTGTCATATTATGTTCGAGCAATATCGTGATAATAATCTTAAACATGTCACAAAAACATATAAAAAAGTAAAAGTTTTAAATGAAAAACGGAAATCGATATCTATCCCACATCCCTATCCGGCCAACGTTTACCCACACTCGGTTAATCCTGGTAACCAGTCACGAATTTACTTTGGCTCGTGTCTCCATTGTTTTACTTAAGCGCCCGAAATTCCGGCAGTTGCCGTTTCGCCGCCAACCGACGAAAATCACACTAACAGGTGGAAATTTAAACACTTTTATAAGTGTAAAAACGTAGTCATTTTCCTTTATTTTAGTGGTACAATTTTTTTTTTTCGTTTTTTTGTATGGTAATTGGAGGGCTGTGTGATTATGGTTTTGGAGCTTAAAGTGCTTGAGTTTATGATGTTATTAGATATTTTACGCGTAATTCGCATTTTGAAGTGTAGATTAAATTTCGACTTCAGAGACGTTATGCTAAAAATTAAGCAAAATAAAAAGCGAAGAAAATCCCTCTAACTATACGTCCAGGAAAGCTGGCTACTTAAATATATACATATAAATATGCTTGTTAACACAATGTGAACCCATTAATATTAGGTGCACTTAAACAATTGGGCCACAATTACCATATTACAGTCGAAGCAAAACAACATATTTTTCGTTACCACTATTGCAGTTTGAAGCCGCCGTGGTGGGTATTAATTGGAAATAAGCAATTCAGGACATAAAATATTTTAATTTTCTCACTCTGTTTACCAGAGCGTTATGTTAAGGAACGACTACCCCGCTATATGCGGGATACAGCGTGAATGGAAATCGTTAGTAGAAAATAAAAAAAAAATGTCAATAACTTCGCTCTGCCTACCTCACAAAGTGTATGTATTAGTAATAGATATTCCACACTTTGTATAGACAAACGGACGCAGCTACAATCTACAGAGAAAGTATCACCTATGGCCTGGAAAATTATGCCGCCGGCGAATCGTTAATAAATCTTATATAACCAAATTGTTTATGTTTTAAGCAAAAACCTATCTTTCTAATGTTAGTTGAATGGAAGTGCTTAGAAAGTGATTATGAGAATAATTTGTTACTCGCTTTGACCCTCGCCTTTTTACATATAAGTAATGTTGAATTATATAAATGTAAATTTATATTTTGCATGCGCTATATTGGAATGCGTTTTGTTTTAAGAAAACATGAATAAATAACAGTAATTCTTAAACCTTTAATAAAGTGGATATCATTATCAACATTATCAGTCTGCCCTCGTCCACTACTGGACATAGGCCACTCCAATGGCACGTCGTAAGTGGATAAAGGATAATCTAATAGCGTAATTAGCATATCTAATTATAAATGCTAAGAATAGAATAGAATATTGTGGCGTTGAGTTCCGCTACTCAACAAGCAATACCTCCAAAATTCAATGGAAAGTGGGAAACAGACTTATTTTTCTCTTAATGAGAACGGAGTATTAACAATACGCTCACAGGTTCCCTATGCTATAAAATTGGAAATCAGAATTACCAATTCAAAAATACTATATTGCCAAAATTTAATTTAATTTAAACAAAGTTAAACTATAAATTATAGTTTTACTAACTACTAGTCGAGATCGTCGTGGCCCGGTGAGACAAGTGTGTGACTGTATAATATTTTTTTCTTTCTTCTGTTTCCTTGCTCTGGTAACGAAACAAAGCGCGACGTTGACTTACGCTACTTAACACGCAATGCCTCGAGAATTCAGCAGAAAGTAGGAAACAAAAATGGGAACACAGGACACTGTGTTCCCATTTTATTAAGACATTAATACTAGGTTCCCAGGTTTCCTCTGCCTACCCTGCTAAAAACTTCTAGCATGAACCCTGCTAACATTGAATCTTTTCGTTACAAAACAGTATAATAAATCAAAACACATCCACACCACTTCAACTACATAACAGATTAACCACACAAACGGTACTAAAACAAAAAAAAACAACATATAATTAGACACATTAGACAAACACATAAAAAAATCAAACAATAAGATAAAATATCTATAATTGTTTAACACAAATACAAAACGCATAACCAAACTGGTCATCTAATTAGTAGAAACAATGACATGCGCACGCGCAGCCATGTTTATTTTTCGACCAATCACAATCGAGCTACAAGGTCGCGCCCAATGTCAAAACGCTTCCTAGTAAATTGTTCTAGGTCACTTGTTACTATGATAGATTAGAGTTTGGCTGCCATTTTGTAGTGATACGCCTATCTATTTGTCGTGATTGCGTTGGAGGTTTTGTAAACTTGTTTTATGTTATTGGTGGAATCATTTTGTTTTAGTTTGGGAAATATTAGGTGAATTCGTCTGAGTTTTATTGATGATGTTATTAAAAATGAAATTAATATCGTAATAACACTTATTAAATATCTTATTTGAAAAATTAAAAGAATTCCTTATTCAATCACCAACAAATTAGAAAAATCGCGTATTTTAAAATCATATTTACGTTTAAATAAAAACATTTTAAAATCATAATTACGTTTTATTGACGATGTTATTAAAAATGAAATTAATATCGTAATAACACTTATTAAATATCTTATTTGAAAAATTAAAAGAATTCCTTATTCAATCACCATCAAATTTGAAAAATCGCCTATTTTAAAATCATATTTACGTTTAAATAAATCTTACTATACATTAATTAACGGAACTGTACGCCGCACTTTATCTTGTTACCAGAACAAGGAAATGAAACTAATTCACACCTCTGAATGGGAAAAGAATCTAAAACCATCGCGTTTACAGTCAAGCGTTATTTCTCTTATACATGTATGTATGTATATATTTTCAAATATATAATTTCAGTGAGCTAAGAAGCATTCATCTTGTGTAATTTAACCTTGGAGATAACTTTATGTAACAACAACGCAAATTATCTAACATTTTGTGTGACGTAAGAAATCAGTTTACTGTGTCAATATAACTTCACCCACATTTTAAAAGACCGCTTATTTGAAATATATATATGTATTATTATATAAAGTCCACCAGTTCTTACCACTCTAATTTAATTAAATATTCTCCAGAGAACGAAGTGTTTTGACACTAGGTTCTCCTTGCCATATGTGGGATACAGTGTGAAGCTGATTTCATAAATCTAATGAAAAATGCCAATTATATATTATTATTTTCTCATATAATTGTACAATTATTTCAAATTAAGTAAACATTGCATGTGTGTCTCTGCCTGTACTAGACTGCAATAACTTGTTATTACCTAAAATAAACCTGATGCAATATAACCGAAATCATCCAATTAGCATTGAATATAAGTTTGAGCACGTCGAATAAATAAGTGATGAAAGAATGGCAAAAAAGATTTATGATGGAAAAGCGAGTGGTAAGAGAGATGAGGGGAGACCTCGGTTGACCTTCGAAAACACAGTATCTAAGATACTGGAGGAAGGTCCCGTAAAAAGCATAAGGACCTCCCCCCCCCGTATGAAGAGGTTGATGACAGTGGACGAGGCGAAAGAGGTATGTAGAGACCGTAGCGCTTGGCTTCTCTTTGATTACCCCGCTAGGGATAAAGCGTGAAGTTAAGTTATCGCTATAACTAATTCCCAAGAAATCTGTCATCTTAAAATTTGAGAATATCATTGTTAGGATCAACATTACTTGATTTACTTAGATTTTCAATATACATAGATAGTTATTTTTTTTATTTATTTGTTGAGGTCATTGTGGTACAGCTGTATAAATTCTGACTGTAAAGGCGATGGCTTTTGCTTTGATTTCCACTCAAGGAAACGAATTATTTTCCTTATTTTTGAAGTTTTCAATGAAATATTTGTAAGAGGATTGCTTTTTGATGACATAAAGGAGGGGGAACGGCCCCTACAACTGCTTCTACATTAGTAATAAAATTGCTCAGAATAATAATTAATAATTCTATATATGGTAATATTAGAATTCTGCGATGTATATCTATTTCTATTATACCTTTGTTTTACCCTATAAGGGATTTTTAATAACTTAATTATTTTTGTGCGTTAAAGTTCCTTAATCAAATGTTGATGTGAATATCGTGACCTTATAAAAACCGGATACCATGATGATGAAAAATGTGGTCTTTATTTGGAAGACAGTGGGTAAATAATGAATAATTATTTTTTTACTCATATTAACAATATTTAAGAATCAAAACTGGTTCTCTCTTCTTTGTTTTTTTTTAATTCACACTAAAAATAAAGACCTCGCATAAAGCAGGGTAGGCAAAGGAAAACTGGGAACCTAGTATTAAAGCACTCCGTGTCCATTAAGACCCTTCTGTTCTCTACTATCGAACTCGTCGAATTCTGGAGGCGTAGCGTGTTAAGTAGTGGAACTTAACGCCGCCCTTTACCTCATTACCAGAGTGAGAATATTAAATATTTGATTTCCTCGAGTGGGAATCTAACTCAAAACCTGTCACGCTTACAGTTGCACGTTTGTGCGCCACGACCAGCCTCATTCTCTTCTTTTTATATTATCCGTTCTTCTTAAACAATCATAAGCTACTTGTTATTGAAATTGCCATGAAAAACATGTTAATTCGGGCGGTATCTAAATACTAGGCTCTCTTTTTCTACTCTGCCGCGCATGAAAAAGACATTTACCTGCTTGGTGTCTTACGGTTAGTAAGAATTAGGAGACAGATATAAAATCTTTTAAAATTCTAAGCCCCTCAAACACTTCTAAAGAAATGCGACAACTCAGGAACTTCAGCTGTAGTTTGATAAAGCAATTTAAATAAGTTACAGACGAATGTCACCCTAATCAGTTCGGGACTAGCCAGTGAGATGCTGTGATTGAAATTGGTAAAGTCCTTCGATTTAAATTAATTTTTCCATAATTCTTCATTAAAACAGTGAACTTTTGTAGTAATGTAAAAATAATCAGAGGGCACGTAAGAAAATATTTATTCCATCTTGCCCGGAACATGGACAAAGTCGAAGACGTTTATTAAATGAATAAACTGGTACCATTTAAAAGCCAGCGAAAGAATATCTTATAATTCACCTCAGGAACTTTTTAATAGCGCTGCCAAAGGATGGCAAAAACGTAAAAAACATAGGTACGCCACTTTCCTCTCAAAGCTTACCTAAAGTTCAGATTATTCTTGATAACCAGAGATAAAAAAGTATCTTGTAATTTGAATATTTTATCTAATTACGATTTTTCTATATTTTTCAAATTCTTATTTGTCTGTGAGCGAAAAAATAACTTTGAAAGTTCTCCTTCTGCTCTTAAAACGTCTTGAAAGGTAATCATAATAATAATTAGGAATATCAGTTACATACGTCCCCGCTCTAAGAATTAAAAAAGTAACTGGTAGTTTGCCATCAAGCCTGATATTAAATGTTGTAATCTTACTTATACTAGTGTTACTATAAATATTAATGAACTAAGTGGGTATATTTATATGACAATGCCCTACGACAAAACTTCTAAAAAAACATAATTCCATGTAGATATCATATGCAATCATCATTATCTAATAAATAAATATATATTTTTTTAAAAATACAAAAAAAATAAAATAAGATAAAGTACATACTCGTACGTGTACAATATGTATATATAATATATATTGTACACGTTATATAATAATTAACTTAACAAAATGAAACAACACACACAACTATTCTAATTAACAAAATAAAGGCTGATCATAGAATAGACGCAAAATAGCAAAAGACTAAAAGATTAACACATTTAAGAAGAAATTGCAATTCTCGTATTCAAAACTGCTTGACCTATTTTCGTACCCGACGAGGCTAAAGTTAAGAAAAAGACACCATAGCTAAACTGCTAATTTGGAAATGCTAAAAAGATTTCTTCTAATTTCTGTTAAAGCGTCTTAAGGTATTTTTTATGCACTTTTTATTATTCAAAACACTCTAAAACGCGATACTAATTAGGAAATGCATAATCAAGAATTTCAACATCTTGCCAAACTTTGGGCAACCTTTGAACAAACTCTCATCTCGTTCAGCAGACGATCAAAGATCTGAAAATGAATCCTAATTAATTATTTAGACGCATCGCATAAAAACTGAAGCTCAAAATATTGATAAAGGGTGGCTTGATAAGGGGGTAACTGTACTATTGATCGGCGCCAACCCCCCAAGTGTATAGGTATAAAAAGCGTAACAAATTTTCGTCTTAAGAAAAGGAAAAGAAAAAATGTATACAGCCACCCTATCGCTAGGGAGAGGGTTGCCCCCTTAGACACGAGGTGGATGGGGGTGCATTTTTCTCGCGGTCCCGCTCTCTCTCGGACGTAAGATGTTACAAAGGATTCTTTGTTGGTGGACCAGTTAATTAGATTTTGGATATGCATTTTCGGCGTCTCTTTTGCGCTTGAAATTGTCGTTATATTATAGTCTGTCTGGACCAAGGGTCGTGATTAAATAAGGTTAATCAACTTGGACTGTAAATTTGGGATAACAGACCTATTGTCCCATTAATGCTATTTAAAAATAAAAACGGCTGCTCATTTAACTAAACTCGATAGAAAATTATTTTTCATGTTATTATGAAATTTAATCGTTAAATATGTCTTAATTTGAAAAGTATTCTCTTTACTTTTTAGAAAACGAATAAAATTAGAACGTCCCAGGGCTTAAACCTGCGGCTCTTTTTCGTTTTAAATGCAAGGTTCCAAACTCTACGTTCAATTGTTTATGCCTTTCTTAACAATTGTTTTTATTCCTGAGTGGAGAGATAAAACGCGTTTATTTATATGAGAACATCCCAATATCGGCCAAATAAAATCATATACAAATAAAGAATATTAGTATTATATAGATGATATAACAATATGACGAAATAAAAAAACAATATTCAGCTACATTTACAAAACCCAAGATATACCCGCCATATTTAATATAAGCTCACTTTTCATTTGATAACAGCACAGCAATAATCTTTTTCATCAAAATCGTTTTTGGTTGTCGATACAACAAAATATTGCTATGACTGAGTCACTGGGTCAACTCTGTCACGATCCTAATAATACTACAGCCGTCCAAGCAAAACTGAACGCTATTTTCAAAGAACAAGATTCAAATTCAAACAAATTGTTATAAGAATATCAAGTAAATTATGATCGCCATACGACAACCGTGATACTTTTGAATAGAGGAAGGCTTGGGAAGTACAAAACGGTGTTATTGAGACCTGAATCGCTATAAAGCTTTTAAAGTAAAACACACATTTTAGGGGCCACGGTATGAGAAAGCAATAAGTAAAGCTTTGGATCCTTATGGTATGCATTTGTTCATAAATTACATTATGTTTAAAATTTTGAATTTATAAAAAGGACATCGTGATGTAGTGATAGCGTGTGACTGTGAACGTGATGGTTGTGGGTTCGATCCACACGGAGGATTGAATTTATTTACATTATTTTCATTTATAATGCGCATTCAACGCCGCGCTACGACAATTAAATGCGGATCTTAACGCGCGATGTCTCGAAACATTGGGTGGAAAGTGGGGAACGGAGTGTCTTAATACTAGGTTCCCTTTGTCTACTCTGCTGTATTGGAAAAATGTGAAGTCGAGAGAAACTAAACTTTCCATCAAGAAATTAGTTTTCGTTGTTGAGAATTGACTGATCAAGTGGACTTAAGGTTAAGTGGAGGTCATGCCTCAATTTAAGAAATCATCTGAGGGACCGTCCGCTCCAGTGTAGGTACGAGTACATTATCATTGAATCACCGCGAGCTATTCTTGTTACAAAAATCGAAGACATCATAATATTTTTTCTACGTTTTTCTCTATATCCCGTATATAGATGGGTAAGAAGAGGGAAACTAGTACTAAGAGGACTCTGTTTCCCACGAACCGTCAAATTTTTGCGACATTGTTGAGTTGCAGAGATCATCGCCGCGTTTCGCGTCAAGACCAGAGCGAGAAAATGAAAATAATGTATTCCTCCGAGTGTGAATTGAACCCACAACAGTCACGCTTACAATCGACATCAGCATTTTATTATTAAAGATTCTGATCGCGAAAATTGTGAGATAGTTGAAACCATCGCCTATATAGTTTCAAAGTAAGCTTTAGTGGATAGCCAATATCTAGCCACGGGACTTATAAAATTCTTCAGAAAATGGCCGCTCCCAATTCTAATATATAGAGCGTATGTTGTCTTCACTCGAATATTGTTTGATTGAAAAATTATACTTTATACCATTACATGTTGTTAATTTATTTATCTATTATTTCAAACTAAATTACTAATAGTTTAGATGAGTCCATCGTGGCGCAGTGGGACAGCGAATGACTGTAAATGTGATGGATGTTGATTTGTTCTCGGCTCAGGGAAATTCATGATTTTCAAGTCCTTGCTCTGGCAACACAAAGCACGACTTTGAGTTCTGCTACTCAACACGTAAAATATCAAATTCAGGGGAACCCGTTCATCCAGATCGAAGTTTTCCAACATCTTTGATCTGCAGGAAAAAACGTAAAGTTACACAAAAAGTAACTTATACAAAATTAACGATACAAATCTTTTTCCGATCAGCTCAAGACAAAGAACGAAATAATTAACCAATCAGAGCTAAGCAGACATCAAAACCAGAATATAACTATCCTTCCATTCCTCTTAGAGAGAGAAAGACTAATACAAATATAAAACATATAAAATATACAAGAGAGAAAGACCGATCATATATGGAAATATATTAACCAATAGTACTTTCATGTCCAATGATAACATTTATAAGAAAAAAGCGGTATTCAATTAAGGCGGTAATTAATAAAACATAGCCCCGCGATAGAATACTATCTTCGGAACACACACAAACTAATAATTAATCATCCAGCATCTTCCCACCCCTTCCCAAGTCTAATTCCTGCCACCCCCGACGTTTTTTCCCGTAGCGTGTTTTCATTTTGCCTGTCTCGAGTATAAGAAGCGTACTGTACTGTACTGTACGTGCAAATTGAATTTCGTGGTCACTCAGAATATTTTAGACTTTACAATATATCGGGTGGTTTTCAAAGTTGGTTTGTTTTAATTTTGTTCTTGTTTTGCTTTTGTTTTTCTGATTTACTATGTTGCTTCCTTTATAGCTCTGGTCTTAGGTTTGTTCGTTTCTTTGTTTGTTGTGTTTATTGCGTTTTTTTGTGTTCTGATCCTCGATGTTTTAGTGATTGTAGAATTATTGTCTGAAATAACAAATATGTGCTTTTAATTTTTGTAGTAAAATCTACGAAACTTCAATTTCTATCTTTGCATTCCTATCGTTGTTGTGATGGTGAAAAGAGTCAAGTCAAGATTTGAGCGACGTACACAATTCACTGGCTCCACTCTTTTCCTATATAGCAGAGTAGGCAGAAGAAACCTAATATTAACACACCCCCATTCTCTTTTTTCCGAGGCGTTCCATGTTGAGTGGCAGTATTCAACGTCACACTTTTTCTATGAAAATGAAAATATTTTAATTTTTTTTCCGAGTGGGGATCGAACTCACTACGTTCGACACGTTCGTTCACACGTTGCACCACAATAACTTCAAATTAGTATTTAGATATAACGACACTATAATAAGTATTATAAAGTCAAAGTGGAGGCCGTCGTGGCACATTGGAACTGCGACTATAAATGTGACGGTTGTGGGTTCTATTCCCACTCAGGAGAATGAATTATTTAATATTTTGATTTCCTTGCTCTAGTAAAACAAGAAAGCGCGGCGTTAAGTTCCACTTCAAAACCTAATATCTCGAAATTTAGGCGGAAAATCTGGAACTAAGTGTTTTAATATTACGTAGCGGGACTTTACAAAAAAAATTTAGAATAGAGTGACCTAACGCCAAGTTCAACTTTTTTGATATATAATATATAATAGGCAATTTCATAACTTTTCCGTTCTAAGCGCACAAATAATTCCTTTGCACTTTATATATAAGTATGTATACAAGCCTGTCCCGGTAACTCGGTAACCGTCTAACCCCAGACGTCTAGTCGGCCGCGATCAAATCAGCCTTATGTGGAGCCTTTGTAAGTATAGGCGTGTATAGTACGATTCTTCAGGATTGTTCATCTCACCAAATTTTAGTTTAAGTTAAAAATTCTAATTTAAGTTATGCCAGTGATTAGAAATCTATTTGTCTGTACTAATCTCTAAAAAATATTATAAAGCTAAAAAGTTTTTTGGAAATATTTCGACAGTCGCTCGGTAAAGTAGCGAAAATGAAAAATTGCAAGTATGTGTGCATCTTTTATTGCTGTTTTGAACTCCTAACAAGTATAGTTTTCGATTAGGTTCATACAGTCTAAAAACGCATAAATAAAAAATAACTATTGTTTTAAATTTTGGAAAAAAATCATGAAAACCACACTTCTTAGTAGTTTAAAAGGGCGATACTTTAACAAGGAACCATTCATTTTATATTTTCACTTCCTGGGCCTGGAACCGGGGTAAAGCCTGGCGATGGGTTCCGCCACTCAACACGCAATGCCTCGAGAATTGGGCGGAACGTAGGGACAGAAGTGACTTAAACGGGAATGCAGTATCTTAATACAAGGTAGTTTCCCGAGATGCTTTTCCCCATTTTCTTTTCACTCTGTATCCCGCTAGTAGCCGCTTAAAAAAAGCCTAGTTTGAAGACACTCCGTTCCACACCTTCCGCCCAATTTTCAAGATATGGTGTGTTTTTTATTGTTACTAGAACGAAGAAATAAGAATAGTGAGAATCGAACCCACAACCATTGACTTTAAAGTTAGACACTGGCTCATAATAATGCATTAAATAACTACCCAAATATTAAAGCAAAATGCTTAAAATATGAAAGTTCTTCTTAATTTATAGCTATAATTTTAATTCTGCTAGCAAAAGGAGCTTTTGCTTAGGAATGTTTTACATTTGGCCCTTACTTTGTCATTGTTCTATTCTTTATTCTAAGAATCTGTTATAAAGTAAAGAGAGACCATTGTGGTACGTTTTGTACGTTCTTTGGAATACGATATACGTGACTTCGAATCCTACTAAAGATTTTTTCATATCTATAATTGTTTCTCTGTCTACAGTCTGAAAGAAGTAGCCTTGGGACAATTTGAATTAGCATTTAATCTTTTAAATAAGTTAAAATAAAAAAGATTTTTAAGATTTCACTTTTCTCTAAACATTGAAATATAGATTGAAAAAATGTATGCAGTGGCATCGTTTACTTTTTTTCTACCTTACGCTGTACCCCGCATTCAGCAGGATAGGCTGAAGGAAACTAATATTAAGGTACGCCGTTCCTCAATATCTGCCTAATTCTGGATTACTTGCGTGTTGAGTGGCGGAACTTAATGCCGCGCTTGTCTCGACGCAGAGCGAAGAAATTAAAATATAAGTTGGGATAATTGGCATAAATATTTTTCCTCGAGCGGAAATCGAAGCAACAACCCTTCGTTCTTTTATTCGCATTTTGGCCCCTCCGCCATGACTTGTCTAAAATAAAAAATATACATACATATATTAAAAGTTTGTAAACTAGATTCTCTCTGCCTATCTTGCCATGTGTAAAGTTGAAAAAACAATCATACAAGAAAAAAAACCTCATATGAAATTAAAAATATGATTATACTTAAGTTTTAATAATTTCCTAAAAGGCGACCACTTGGAGCGAGCAGAAAAATTAAATAATAAACGTGACAAACACCGTGCACGTCGCTTAACTTAGCCATTTTGTCTTTTTCATGGCTCCAATTTAAAAATTTTATGTCCCGCTTGACCCAAGATGGTGAATGTTATATTGTTATATATTAATAAATTAATTTAAGTAGTTAGTTTCAAGTTATACCTATATTCTGCATATAGGATAAGTTGAGGAAATTTAATGTGAACCCACAACCACCTAGCTTACAGTCAGACGCCACTGCGCCATGATGGCCTTACACTATACATGTTAAATATATGACACAACAAATAGATAATAGGCGTAGGTTCAATGTTCTTTTGAGGGATTTTTATATGTTCGAATGAAGTCAGACTTCTTCTGGCTTGGGTTCTGTCACGAATTAGAGTGATATATTTTACTTACATGTTACCTACAATTAAGAAAATGGAAATATAAATTTAAGTAAATATTTCATCTTCTCGAGTGGGGATCGAACCCACAACCAGTCTGTTTTACAGTCATACTTTGTGCCCCTGCGCCACGACTGGCCTCAAATGTATACTTAATTAACACAAAGCTTGTCAGTAATGTCAGCCAAACTGATAACTTCCAGTTATTTAGTAAAACCGTTCATTACCCACAAATAATGCCCAATTATCACAACTTCAAGGCTCTCGCAGTACAGAATGCTATATTTTAATGACTTCTAGTATTCTAGTTGAAATATTAATACCTTGCACATCGCTCAAGTCGCCCGTTTTGTCATTTTCACGGCACCAATTTAAAATTTTATTCCCCGCTTGACCCAAGGGGGTGGGGGTGTCTCATTATAACCAATTTTACCCCCACTATCTTTCCTACCATTGTCTTATCTGATGGCTCATTTCTGTCTTTCATTGAGGTTTTTTGTTAAGAACCCGACGACTTATGATTTTGTTGCTTTAATTTTTCTTTCTCGACAATTATGGGAGGGTTAATGGGTCGATCTTTTCGTTTTCAGTTTCGCTACGGATTATGAATATTATGAACGCTGTCTGCTAATTCATATACAAACAAAGGGCGCTCGGTAATTGGTTTGTTTTCAAGGTTATTTATTGTGGCCGTAACGAAGAAATGTCTATATTTTGATGGTTAGTTCTTAATTTTTTTTTAGCTTCACGCCGTATCCCGCATACAGCAGGGTGGCAGAGGGAATTTAGTGTTAAGACACTCCGTTATCCAATTTCCGCCGAATTTTTTGAGGTATTGCGTGTTGAGTGGTGGAACTTAATGCTGGGCTTTTGCCTTGGTGGCAGAGTGAAGAAATTAAAATTTTAATAAATAATAATTCATTTCCTCGAGTGGGGATCGAATCCACAACCGTCACGTTACAGTTGCACCTTTGTGACCCTGCGCCGCGACAGCCTCAATAATGTAGTTGTATGTTTTTCGCATAATTGTACAGTAAATTATAAAGTAATTAAGTCATTTTTCGTCACAAAAAAAACACAATCTTTCAAATACTTTAAAATACTTTTAGAGTTTGAACTGATAACTCTTATAATGAATGTTGATCACATACATACGAGTATATGCACATAAAACAAAGAAAAAAGTCACAATCAATACATTTCAACTAAGCAAATCAAATCGTAGTATTTATAATATAATTACGAAACCAATAACACACATTAATTATCTCCCCCCCAATAGGGGGTGGGAGGGCAATTTAAAGTGGACGCTGTATTGATTCCTGCATTCTTTCACACAGGCGCGGAGGCTACCCACCCCGCCCGGATAACCGGGAGTTAAGATTTTTTTCGGCTCCTCGATACTACTTGGAAAATTATAAGAGTTTTTCTTTTAGCTTCACAGATATAGCTATCCTGCATAGAGGGAACCTAGTGGTAAAACACTTCGTTCCCCACTTTTCGCCGAATTTTCGAGACATTGAGTGTTGAGTGGTGGAACTCAACGCTGGTAATAAAGCGCAAGGTCATAAAATATATAGATAGATAAATATATAGACGTAATAAAGCTATTTGTGTTTGCTCCGTGGTATATTCTACTTTGGGGTGGTGTGACGTAGGTTATCTTGAAGGTTGTATAGTTCGTTTCTTATTCCTCATATTGATGTTAAGACTATGGAACAAAAGATTATTCGGCGACAAATATTTTTTACTCTGCCGCAGCCCACAGTGTACTACTGTTAACACGATGATTATGAGTTCGATTACCATAATTGGGAGAAAAGGTCTTTATTGAGTTTCGTCACTCGATAGGCGATGTCTCGAACATTAGGCGAAAAAAGAACTAGGTTTACTTTGCGTATACTACTATATAATATGCGGGATACAACGCTCAAATAAGAAAAAATCATAAAAAAATATAAAATTTGATATCTACACATTCACCCAGACGCGAAGGCTACCGCCCTGTCCGGAATTTTTTGGCTCTTCGATACTATGTGAAAAACTATAAAAAATATTCTATTGATATTCGTTCAGTATTTTACATTTTAGTTTCATATTTTAAAATTTGTCTAAAGCAGTGCAACTTCTAGTCTTACAATTTTAACTGAAGTCAATAATTTGAATTAATTTCAACTAATTTTTTTGGAAGAAAAGAAAATTGATTGAAAATATTAAAATAAGTCCAGCAGTGGACTCGAACTGACTGATTTGAAATTCAAATATAATAGAATTCAAAGTCGTTTGGATAATACGCCCAAGGAATTTGGTCAATTAAGTTGTAAGTGGGACAAAATAATCGATTGTTTTAAAATAACTCTAATTTGACGTTTAATATTGATGAAGATTGACTTAAAAAGTGTTTCAATGATTTTTTTTTCAGTTTAAAGATATGATAATAAAATATAATAATATGTAATTAAGTAAATTTGAAAATATGGAGTAAAATATAGCTTTTTCCCGCATGTCAGGGAAGGCAAAAGGAATATAGTGCACACACCGTTTCCCACTTTCGAGTCATCGCGTGTTGAGTCGCGGAAAACAATAAATACATTATAATATATCTTCATTACCAATATTGCAATATTTTACCTGACATAGATTTGAAGCTGCTACATTCTACTCTATCTGTATAGCGATCAAAGTATAAACCAAAAAACTTAGTTAAACTAAAACAAAATTTTCATTCGGGCTATCTATTTCTGTATTTCGTTTGCCTCGCTCCCATAGTAAACTTGTTGGTGGAAACTACTAAAAACAAAGGCAGCAACAGGTACCCGGAGCCACACAGCTACCGTAGTGTAGACTGTATATCTGTGTACAGTACGGTCGACGAGTCGTGGCCGCCCTGAAATAAGGTAGTAAGAACTTTAGCGCATTATACACTCGAGAAGAAAATTAATAAAAGTAAGAAAAAATCTACAATCAAATCAGCGCAGCCATCTACAGCTGAATTTAGAACGGCCACGACTCATCGCCCGTACTGTACCCGGACCCACACCGCTGCAGTAATGCAGACTGTATAACTGAGAACAGTGCGGAATCGACGCAAAGTTTTGTCAAACGTACGACGCGTTTTTAATAGTAGTTAACTTTGAAATCGTATGGTTTTTTATTAGATTATTTTGTGTAACAAATGCTTTGTTGTTTTTTTGCACAATATGTAAGAGTATTCAATAATCGTATGAATAATATATATATTTTTAACTCCACTCTATATATTACATAGAGCAGAATAGGCCAAGGGAACCTAGTGTTAAGACAACAAACCAAAACAGGATAAAATATAAAAGACATAAAAGTCTTATCACTTCCTATAGACAATTCAAATAGCAATAATCAAAATTTGATACCAGTCGTGGCGCAGCCGCACAAGTGTGTGACTGTAAACTCGACAAGACTCGTTGTGGGATCGATTCCCGATAAGGAAATAAAATATTTAATATTTTCATTGAGTTGAGTTCCGCCACTCAACCGGGAACGGGAAAGGGAAAAAAAATTGACAATAAAAAAAAGCCACGTAACACAGTCTTTTTTAATGGAAAATGGTATTACTGAGTTTTTCTACCTACCATGTATATGTGACACATAAGAGATGAAAATAAAAAAAATAAGTACATGTGACTCTTAAGAATTAAAAGCACATTCATTATTTTTTTCGTACAGAACAGCAATGTTCCCTACATCGTGTTAAAATATTGTATTTTTATTCGTTGTCCAAATTCGACATATTGCGTATTAATTGGCGCAACTGACTATCGTGATTTTTTTTTAAATAATTCAAATTTCCTTTTCCCAAGTGGATATCGATACCACTACCATCATGACGTCAGATGCTGTCAACTATGCCACGATAGGTTCAAAAAATACCTTATTTGTTATTTGTAGTTTATAATATTTAATGAAGTCAATAGTTAAGTATTTTTAGAAATTCCATTTCAGCTATACACGGCCTTTCAAACAAAGCGGCAACAGGTATAACGGTTGGAACGGTTGGCAGATAGATGAAAAAAAAAAACTAGCAAACTTCGCTCAGATTTTTGTGATAAACTTCATATAGCTAACTACTAGGTATTTACGACAGCTTCACGCTGTATCCCGTAAGCAGCAGCGTAGGCAGAGGGAACCCAGTGTTAACACACTCCGTTCCCCACTTTCCGCCGAATTCTGAGGACATTGCGTGTTGAGTGTAAGAACTCAACGCCGCGTTTTGCCTCGACCCCATAACGAAGAAATGGAAAAATAAATTTAAATAAATATTACATTTCCTCGAGTGGGGATCGAACCCACAACCAGTCGATTTTACAGTCACACTTCGTGCCCTCCGCCACGACTGGCCTATGGTATTTACATCAATTGACGTTATTAAATTAAAGGTCTTTTTTTAAAGGTACTTAATATTGATTATGTTTGAGGGTCACGGATTCTAATCTGTTTTTATTATGATTTGATTACTAATTCATTTGTTTTATATCTTGTAAAAAAAATGGGTTGCGCTGACTTTTTATATTTTCACATGTTTAATGAGGTATGCAGAGAGACGTAGTGTGTAGTCTGGGGCTGGGTGATCCGTTCCCACTCCAGAGTCTTCTGCCAAAATTCCCATGACAATTAAAAAATATATTTTAGACGAATATATTTGTTCCCTAGAATGTATCTCTAGATATGCCTATGCTTCTTTTATAAATATAAGTATTTATCCATGCAAGAATTGAACCCGTAACTTTAAATAAGCTTGAAATGCATCACAGTGTTAATGTTTCTTTTATGCACATATCATCCATTAATTTCCATAAATTTTAACTTTTTTACAACTTCCAAACAATTTAGTCTAAAGCTCAAGTTACAAGTAACCATTAAGCCCTGAAAAATAAAATATACGTAAAAAAATAACGAATATTATATTAAAAATTCCAAATGAAACAGCATATAAAGTAAGTGCATTTACATTTGAACCGAAAACGCCTCGACTTCATTTTTTCATATTAAAAAAAAAGTAAAAGCTAGGCTGAATATTTGTGGGTCACATTCAAATTTCTCAATGATTCGGAAGAGATTCCAAATTTAAATTCAAACTTGTGACGCGGCATTTTTTAAAAAACGGTCCATTTGAATTTCAAAATGGCTGCACATTTGAATTTCATGGCGTGTTCCGTATTGATTTGTTATACGGTAAATTTTTATTTAGTTTTCAAATACTTTGGTCTAGTTAGCTGGTTAGTTTGTTGATGTAGCTATATTTGCTTAAAAATTTACAATAATATTCTTAATTAATAAAAATTTTAATTACTAAAATGGTATATTTAAAAGAAAATAAAAAAATAGCTTCACACCTTTCCAAGAGGAGGAGCCAGAGGAAACCTAGTGTAATTATAATTAGCTAGACATTGCAAGTTGAATTTCGTCTACCAGAGTGAAGAAATGAAAATAAATTACTAATAAATATCACCTGAGTTAGAACTGAACCTACAAATGTTGGCTTAGAGTCAGCCGCTCTACTATTTTTAAAACAGAAAAAGTAAAGCTAATAATAATGAATCTTGTCTTTAGTTGTGAGTAAAAGATATTTTCATTGTTTTTCCGAAGTTTAGTACAATGTTTATAGAGCGAAGCTCGCTTGTGATTTCATACCTTTTTTTAACATTAGCAGAAACTAGAGAACACACTTTACTATAATACACTCAATGGACAAAGCAGCAACACTCCTACAACTACTGCCGGCAGCTCTCGTAGTAATAATGACGTATCACTGTCACGTGGTCGATAATGCGCGAGATTCGATTTACTCATACTAGTGAACGTATGTATGAATGAGTGATTGTACGGAAAGAACGAATGTATGAAGATATCTATAAAGGAATAAACTACATCACTTTACTATTAAAAGTAATGTTAAGCAAAATTAAATAACGCTTAAAGTCTCTTATATAATATAGTCATTCTATAAATCAAGTGCCTAGTAAATGTCAAGGATCAACAAGTATTCGATAATCGGTTAGAAGTTGTCAATTTATGTTGTAACAACAATATTCCTTATAAGGTTATGGTTATTTCTTATTTATGTATACTATTTTTTATTTAACAAAGAATTTATAAATATTATACAAGTCAATCATTTGACTTCACGTGTTCATAAATATACAGAACATATGTAAAAAATTGAAGCCGTCGCAGCACAGTGTCTAAAACTGTAAGCGCGATAGTTGTGGGTTTGATTATCACTTGGAAAAATGAATTATTTTCATTCCTTTGCTCAGATAACAAGACAAAACCCATTATTGTTTGTGCTGCTTTTCAACATTCAAAATAATGTAAAAAAATCAATTATGTTATAGGAGGGACGTGACGCAGGGAGACAAGTGTGTGACTGTGAACGTGGCTGGTAGTGGGTATGATTCCCACTCGAGAAAATGAAATATTTACTTAAATGTATATTTTCATTTCGTCGATCTCGTGTCGAGGCAAAGCGCGGCGTTGAGTTCCGCCACTCACGTCATACCTCCGCAATTTGGCGGAAAGTGGGGAACGGAGTGTCTTAACGCTAAATTCTCTCTGCCTACCCTGCTATGTACGGGATAAAGCTTAAATATGTTTTTTTTTCTATTAAAAACCCATAAAAATCATAACTCAGGCAGCATCCAGGCGCAAAGTACCAAAATCACTTGTCGGATATTAAAGCGACGCGGCGAGAAAGTTGCCGTTTCACGAACAATGCTAGGAAGGCCGGGTTACCGTTTTCATGTGGAACTTTAACGAAATTGTTTCACGCGATGTTTATTCAATTAAAGTTTTGGCTTTGGCTATAGATAATATGATGCGTTTTGTTATTATTTTATCATATTTTTAATAAAATGTTAAAAACAGCAAATAAACAAAATAATAGCCTCTCTCAACAGTATTTTCGCGGAGAGAAACTGGTGGCAAGACACCCCGTTCTTTGCCATGTCAGATCAGAGAAGAAGAAAGTTGATAATTCAGAGCAGGGAATTAAAAATAGTTCATGCCTTCGAGTGCGAGTCGAATCCAAAACCTACGTGTTCAAAGTCTAACTCTGTCCTTCAGGGCTTATGCTGCAAAGTAGAATGTGTAAAAAATGTAGAGATAAGATACTCCACTTTCCGGCCAATTTTTGAGCATAGAGATGAACAATAAATAAGAGCGTAAGTAAATATCATACACCCATACCTTAGCAGAAAATACGTAGAAACTTCATAACAAAAAAGAAGCTACAATGCAATAAATAGTATTTATTATAAACAAATAAAATTAAGCAAAATAAAAATAGTATGAATAATAAAGAAAAATAGACTCAAGGCGACCAATAAAACACGTTGTAAACTAATTAAAAACATTAATTCTAATGTGTATTTTTGTATATAGAGTAGAAAAGCTCTAGTGCTAAAAACACCCTGTTACCCACCGACAATTTTTTGAGACATTGCTTGTTGATTAGCGGAACTTAACGCCACAACGGTGAAATGAAAATAAATAAAACCTTAATCTAAATTGCTATCATCCCTTAGCAGAAAACACAATAACAAAGGAGAAGCTACAGCACAAAAAGTAATATTAATAAACAAATGAAATAAAATAAAATAAAATGAATAATAAAGAAATCTAGACACAGAGCGACCAACGAAAAGCGTTGTGAACTAATTAAAAACATCAATTCTAAGGAGCAAGGGGGTGTATTTCAAACGCACGCACACACACACGTCACACCCCCATACGTATACGTAGATGGCACGCACACCAGCGTGTCGCATCGTGGGAATGCTTATGGTTATCTGGATAATATTGTAATTGACATTTTAGATGTATTTTTTTATTATCTTTTGTTGTTTTGGATTAAGTATTGGATCAATAGCTTTGGAAAATTTTATATAAAACGATATTTTTTTCGTTACTTATCCACTTGATAAGTAGTAGTAGTAGTAGTAGATAGATAGAAGAAATATAGTGACACTTTATCGTATTGTCTGCTTGTCTCATATTTTAGATATAGTATAAATTGGGCAGCGGACTTAACGCTACATTTTGTCTAATCAGGTCATACTAAAAATATTTTCAACTTTTTTTTTAATTTTAACAGTATCCTTTCTAAAATATTGAAAGAAAGTAAATAATTGTCTATATATGTCAATAGAAAAAAATCTTAAGTACCTTCCATACAATTCGAAGTAAACCAAAAACAAATAAGCATAAATAAAGCACAGCCTCAAAACCAAATAATATTCTCACAAAAAGCGCTTACAGGGTTCTACCCACCCTTATATCAAAGTTATCCAGGGAGGCGTCTTAAGGAGAGGGGAGGGGAACGAGTTATCGCAAATTGATCTAGGGAGTTAGGGAAAGTTAAATTTGACAGCAATTGAAATTGGCGGCAATATTAAAGATTTTTTGTTAAAAAAAACGACAGTCGTGGGTTCTACTCCCATTCGGGGAAATGAATTATTTCGATTCTCAAAAAATCTGCGGAAAGTGGAGAATGGCGTATCTTAATATTAGATTTTCTCTGCCTACCCTGCTATATGAGGGATACAGCGTGAAACTAAAAAAATCAAAATTAACATGTATAGGAAATGGAATTATGAATATGTTATTAGCTGGGGGGAGTTCCCACCCCCAATGTGTATTAGATTCTTTTTAATTTTTGTTCTGTTTTTGCTGCGGTTTCCAGTATTGGTTTTGGTCTATACATGTACGTATAGAAAATGTATACTTAAATTTTGACGTCGTTGTTAAGTTAGGTGTTTGAATTTATACGCGGTGATTGTAGGTTCGATTTGGATTTCGAGGAATGTTTTTTTTTTCCTATTTTTTATTCTTCCGGCTATATCAATATACACGGAGAGGAAACATAAAGTTAAGACACTCCGGTTCTTCGTTTCCTTAGATTCTTCGAGATATTACGTGTACTCAACCACGGCGTGGAAATGAAAATAATTAATTCTCTCAATTGAGAATCGAACCCACAACCCTGGAACCCACTTATTCATACAAATAACTCTTATAACCCAAATTTTTAAGCAAGCGTCAAAATAAAGTGTATTACAACAAAGTTACAATGATCCAGTGACACAAATAAGATTAAACCTGTAAATTATCTTCAAGGGAAAATGTATCTTTATACCGACCATTTAGAGTTTATTTTCAAATAAACAGAAATACTTACAATGTAAGCTACTCTACGTCATTTTAATTTCAATATAATTGCATACAGATACATTTTTATGGCAACGTAAAGATATTTCCAGTATTATTGATGCATGATGGGTCTTGGGTTCAAATCCAAAAAATAGCAGAGTAGACAGAGGGAACCTTGTGTTAAGATACTCTGTTCCCCAGTTTCCGCCAAATTTCGGAGACATTGCGTATTGAGTGGTGGTACTCAACGTTTTCTTGTTACTCGAGTAAGCAAGTGAAAATAATTCATTCCCCCCATATGATACCTAGTTGTTTACAGTTAGACCCTGTGCGCCACTACGACCTCAATAAGAGTAATTTAAGCAACCACCGGTCTCTTTGCTACTCGAGTTCGAAAACCCAAGAAGAAATTGCTTTTATCTGGTGGAATTTAACGCCGCGCTTTACCTAGCCAGAAGTAAGTAGCAAAATTACAATAATTCATTTCCATAACGAGGATAGAACCTACAACTATCACGCACACAGCCACGATAGCTACATAAAATAAAAGTATATTTTAAACTTATAAAGTCTTAAATAAACAAGGGTATCATATTACCTCTTTATTCCATACAAAAAGACAAAAACAACCCATAGTTTGTATACAAGATGACCAACCACACTTTGTAGTCTAGTACATATTCTATTTCAAATATTACTTGCGACTAAAATACTTTCATGTTTGTACGTATATAAGAAATATAAAAACTTAAAAAAGTAATTATTTCGTAAGTAAGTATTTTCAAAAGTGAACGTGGCCAAGACAGTCTTTGTACCGTCTTGGGACGTAAAGGCACACACAATCTTAATAGCAAAATCGGAACGCCGCTTGCTTATACAGAGTGTGCTGACGCTACATATTAAATGTGAATAGAATACGTTGTTTTTTTGGGTTTGGGTTCAAATTGTGTTTTGGGGAATGTTTTCTTTGTAATATTTATGTTTTGTATTGTCCGTTTGAAATGATCTCATGAATTCAGCTATATCCATGATTTATTATTAATTTGTCTTCGCCTAAAGCAAACCGAGCTCTCTACAATAAACACCTAAAGCAATTTCAATTACAAAATCGAACACGCGAATACGTGTCTCGGACGAATTCAAAGCGATATTAAAGCTATAATTCAAATCTGCGTATAATCGCTACTTTTGATGGACGACCGTCCTGAAAAAAGAATATCACTGGGAAGAATCTTTTTAAAAAAGATTTTCGGTGAAATTTCATATTATTTTCGGCCATTCCCAAGTTTTGTTTGTCGCTCGTTTCGGTTATTTTAACGTCTGGAGTGGCCTTTGTCTAGAGTTTAACGGTTTTTTTTAAGGCTTAAGCTTTCAATTCGAAGTAAATGGCACTGAGATGAAAAATTAATTTAAATTTTAAAAGTTAATTACATTTATTTTTTAATTTTATGTTTTGTTTGTAATTTCTTATTTGTTACCAGACTATTATAAAACTATATAGACAAATCTACTTTGATTTGAAAGTAATTTAGTACCTACCCACATTATCCTGAACTAAAAATCAAAGCACCACACAAATAGAATGAAAGAGCAATTACACAATTTACGTATCGATTGCAACCCTCACATAATTTTATATCCTACCCACTCGGGCGTAATGGCGTCTTGAATAAAATAAGAAAATTATCACTGGCCGCTACCAAGGGGTGGTTTTCGGTGGCCACCCACCCCCTTAGGTTTTAAAAAGAAAATTTCGGTCGGGCGTGATATTTTTAAAATAAGACCCTTCTTCGTGGCATATTCCGTGGAGAGATTTTAAAATAAGAATAGTTTCGCGATACCCCCTGCCTCCCTCGTCTGGAGTTCGAAGTAACGCCGCGTTCAGTATTGAAATTTACTAAGCGTTGATCGAGATCCTATCCTACTAATATTATAAATATAAAAGTTTGTGAGGATGTTTGTTCCAGTTTCACGCAAAAACTACTGAACGGATTCAGATGAAACTTTACAGTAGATAATATTAGTAAACTTATATATTAGTAACCTACGTGGTTACAATTACATTAAAAAAAATTATAACTTAGGTGTAAAATAATAATAATTTTAGGCGGGTAAATCTGCGTGTAGATGTGTGCTAGATGTGTGCGTCTTCATGTGTTTTCCATACAGCGTGACATTAAGAGAGTGATTAATGCTCAACTGACACGTTCGGAACGTCACAAGAAAAGAAGAAAACAAAAAAATTTTAATGCAGTATAAAATTTTTACACTGTTATTCTAAGATACACTGATTTAAATCCTGTTTATTTTTATATTTATAGCTAAACAGAATTGTATAAAATAAAAAGAAGAAAGTAGTATAAAAGAAATAGGTACATTAAATTCTAATTTTATAAAATAAATTCAATTGTCCAACAATATAAAATAGTTAAATTTCATCATTTCTTATAATATTAAGTAAAATCTACTTGCCTTACCAACTCTCCCGTTCAAAGCGTACCTATAAGAATTCGGGGGTTAAAATCGGGTGGTTCGGGGATACAGGGTGTTCCTTGATGAGGAGGTTTTTGAGGAATTCCGTCAGGGGTCATTCACCGGCGCCGATACGATAGTAATTGGATCGCCTAACGGATCTCTAAGTAATACTTGTATTATGTTGATGTATTTTTTGTAATAAATAACGTTATGTTTGTTATATTTATGTTTCTTTTTTTATGAATTATGCTTTAAATAATTTTAAGTTCTCCGATTGGCTATAATTTATATAAGTTTAGAAGTCACTTTGTTTTTTGTGGACCTCTTGGATCTACCTCTTGGAAACAATCCAAGCCCGTATAAGCGTCCAAGCGCGGGTTCGAATCCCGTTACATTAAATTTTTTATGTTTTCTAAAAAAAAATAACAAATTTACTTTTTGTCTTGTGTATATCTACTAAGATATTTTGTAGGATAATCGAACCAGAATTTTCATAATGTAATTTTGATTTATCAGAATTATCGAAAATTGACTGATTTCCTTCTTTTGTCGTAAATTTCGAAAGTACCCCATATTGTTCACTGATGATTGTGGGTTCGATTCGATCACTTTCAAGACTTTTTATATTGTTCTGGTTACGACCAAAGTTTTAATAGACGAAACATTATTTGATTCATCCGACATAAAATGTTCAAAATTTTTAGAAAGAAAAAAATAAGAAAATAGTGACTTATGGATAGTTGTCGTCGACTTGTTTTATCTTACAAGAGAACTTTGAAGGTTAACATTGTCAATATCTATGAACAGATAGCACACAGCACGTCACCGTAAGCGCTACAGTTACGGGTTCGATTCCCATTCGAGGAAATCATTTATTTTTATTTCCTTGCTCTGGTAACAAGACAAAACACGATATTGACTTCCGCTACTTATCACGCCATATCTCGAAAATTGAGCGGTGTGTGGAGAATGGAGTGTCGTAACACCCACTGCCTAGCCAGCTTTATGTGGAATACAACGTGAAATTATAAAAAAAGATAACTATACTTACGATATATTGGAATTATACATAAATTTCAACCATTTTACCAAATTTTTCAAAAGATAGTAAACTAAAAATGGTAAATAAGCGAGTATCGAGTTATCATATAGGTCAGACCTAACTAATCTGATTCCCGTGGATACGACGCGTTTTCCAAACTAGATTATAATTCCATGTATAAACGTTACATTGTAAATGTATGAAAGAAAATATTTAAGAGTCTTCTAATGCATCTTGAAATAAAGTATTGGCGCTTATAAAAAAAAAATTGGGAGACAACACGCGGCGTTGAATTCCGCCAATTGATACGCAATAAAATGGTAACATCTAAAAAAATTGAAGGGAATGGAGGGGAACATAGTGTCTTAAAACTAGATTCCCTCTGTCTATTCTGCTATGCGGCGGAAAGCTTGCTTATATTACCTATTAATTTATGTTTGGGTTAGATATTGTATGTGAATTGTAGAAATTGAATAAACTTTTGTCTGAGTGAGACCATCATGCGCAGTGGTCCACACCTGGCCTCATTGACCTTCCTCCAGTGTCATCGATACTGTATTCTCGAAGGTCAATCAAAGTCTCCTTTGTGTGAGAGAGAGAGAAAAGTTTCTAGTAAGAGGCGCATACTACTTACTTACTCTTGCTTCCTAAATTCATTTTTTTAAATGTTTATTAGCTTCACACTGTATCCCGCATATAGCAACATTGGCAGAGAGATCTACTGTTAAGACACTCCATTCCCGAGTTTCTCCGAGTTTCTCCCAATTTTTCGAGACATTGCGTGTTGAGTGGCGAAACTACACTCCACGCTTTGCATTGTTACAAGAGCAAGGTGCTGAATGTATTAAATAATTCATATCATTGAGTGGGAACCGAACCCACAACCATCGTAA